>JASANG010000146.1:0-27113 GCA_030248215.1 Enoplolaimus lenunculus
AATCTTGGTATATGCTTCGCTATCTCCAAAATGTCTAGCCTTATCACTTTGATACCATTGTTCCACGCAATTATACTGGTTACCGTTGATCATGATACGACCAATGTTAAAGTTGCTAAATACACTCCACCCCGAACGAAACAAAACAAACGGTACACCATCAGTGGTTTTAGTATACTTTGTGTGCTCCATTTTTGATATGGTGAGGAAATAAACACGTTATAATGACAAAAATTAAGATCTTTTAAGACTTTAATGATACAAAGACTTCCATTTATGCTCAGCCGCTCTACTCTTTCTTCCTCTACCAAACGCCGAAAGTGGTACGCTTTTAAGCAAAGACTCAAATTTCTCCGAGTCAATAGGTCTGGGTGGTGAAAAATTAACATCTGATATAAAGTACTTTACTAAATCAAAAATATTAGAACCTACAGTTTGGTCTGGGTAAATAACTTGATTGTTTTCATTAAGTTTTAAATTTTTTATGTTATTTAGCATCAATTTAGCTTTATTACGCAAGTTTTTAGGAAACATAAGTGACAAATCTGATTCTTTTGATTCAAAGACCGTTACTTCGTTCGTTACGGGTTTAACTTCATCCTGTAAGCCACCATTTTTAATTACATCAAGCCAGCTCATGGGAACAACTGCCATTTTACGTGCCATAATGTTTATTAAAATACTTAATTAAGAACTTGACGGTAGAAGGTGTCAATAACTTTTTCTTCTTTTGCATAGATACACGTTTACTAGCGATGCTTTTAAGAACTTTCCGTTTACTTTTAGTGTTTTGTACGTAATTGTACGCAATCTCAGTAAATGCTCTAACTAATGATATTGGTGCTACTTTAATTACAACTGTAACCACTTTAGCTGGTGATTCACTTAAGAATCGTAAAGCGATAAGGTTTCTTTCTATATTACGCGACATTTTAAGTTCTTTAATGATACGATAAGTCTTTTTAAGAATAAACAAACATCTGCTTGTCATCTGGAAAAATATCTTGCCTAACTCTAAGTATATCTTCGGTTGTAGGTTTCAAGTCTAAAAACAAATATCCAAACGGTGACCGAGTTGCTTGTTGGAAAGCACTGGACAAAAATGTTGGTTTGGTAGGCCACATTTGCCTTCCCAGCGTGTGTATCATTGACTGGTCCCGAAAATTTGGAAACAACACCATATACTGGGCATTCCTGGTTATGGTTCGCATGCATTTACCCTCATGGTATAGATTCTGAGTCACGAATACTGTAGTGAGTTTATTGTGTCTCATACGTGAAAATGCCGCTGCTAATTTTTTATCGTTTGACGCTTTTAGCATTAAATCATCAAGAACACAAAGTGTATTCCCTTCGGTCGTAGGAAATTCTAAAGGTATACCCTCAAATAACTCCAAGTTTGGTATCTCAGCTAACATTCGCGCGTATATATCTTGGAAAATACTATAACAATATAGGATTTTGTCAACTTTCTGGTCAAAAATATTATGTTTCAGCAATCGGTAGATCCATTGGGTTTTTCCACTACCTGTTTGACCGCTTACAACACATGTGAATGGTAGTACCAAGGGTAAAAGTACTTTATCACTACCAATACAACTATCTTGATCTTTAATTTCAGAAATTTGTGATATAGTTTTTGGTTCAATTCGACAAGATTTCTTATGTCTATGCAAATGCTGACGAGAAGTATAAGAACGACTACATTTACCACATACATGATCCATGATTTATGCTCAAACTTAGTAATTATCTCCTTTTTAAGGATTCCCTACGGGTACCTGCTGTAGTCTTACGGACACAGGTTGTACCCCCACGGACACGGGTTGTACCCCTACGCATACCCTTACGGGTAACATTTCTGCTAAAACTACTCCTACGGGTACGGGATGTAGCCTTTCTAACACGGTTTGTACCCCTAAAATGTACCCCTACGTATACCCCTATGGGTACGGGTTGTAGCCTAAGTAGGTCTAAGATCTTTTTCGTGTACCCACGAGTTCATGGATTTCGGGTATCCTAACCACTTTACAAAATATTCTGTACCATCTCTAGTCTTTCGCTTGCGTATAATTTTCTCAATTTTATAGGTATCACCTGTAATGTAAACCCTTTGAAGCTCCTCTGCGTAAAATCTACCTAAAATAGTTTCTTTGTTTGCGTCTTCAATCTCATACACTGGTGGGTCGAAAGGTAGTTGGTTATTCACTGTAAATACCTCTCGTAACCACAATTGATTGAATCCCCTCTCAAATGGTAACCTTCCCAGCGACACACGTACAATGTCCCCAATGTCAAACTTGTAACGAACATCAATACTGGTTTCTGGAAAAAGCTTTTCGCTAATTTTGTCTTCGTTCTCGGTGGTAACTAGTGAGGGAACAAACCCGTAACTGTTTTCGGTGCCGTTGTAGCTCTCCACCATTGACTGAAGATCATCAATATACCTGTGAGTATTGTTTGCTGTCGAAAACTTGTAAATTTTACCTTTCAGTGTCCGAATAAATCTCTCTGCCATGCTAGCCTTGGTTTCCTTATTCTTTGCGGTATATGCATTGACGCCGATGGTCTTACAATATTCGTATACATGGTGATTAACAAATTCTTTACCGTTATCTGTTTGAAAATTTCGGGGTTTAGTATTGTTAAATATGATTTTCAAAGCCGCCAAAATTGTAGTTGCTGTTTTGTTCTTTACTGGAGCCACCCATGCATACTTTGAAAAACAATCAATCACTACAAGTAAATATTTGATTCCATCATTGTGCCTTGAAAGACTTGACATGTCTGCTAAATCTGCTTGAAACAAATCTCTCAAACCCTTGACTACTGTACGACGCCTCTTGAACCGTAGTTTGCGTGGTTTGTGGAGAGTATATGTCTCTTGTCCACTTAACCACCGTTGTACATCTTTTAGCTTAACATTCACACCCTGTTTCCGAGCTTCGCGGTACAACTTTGGTGCTGTCGAAAATCCCACGACACTGGTGGGTTCATAGTAAATTGCCTTAAGTTTATCATCCATATTGATTTACATACAATTATAAACAAAAGCTTTTAAGACCTGCGTGTTTAACACCGTTGTAGGTGAGCAGGTAATGGATCAGCTCAAGAACAATAAACGCGGGCACAAAAGTTTCAGTTAATTTTTACTGAACGCACAACAATTATTACACAAATAATAACAATCATGAATCATTACACATATTGTCCAGCAAATTTATAAAATCCAGATCGACAATGTCCTTGTGTCCAAATGCGTAGGAAGATATTCCATCATTCAAAATATATCGTTTGTCATCATAAGCTGATAAGCTCGTTTTATTCAATGTTACTGTATTTAAAATATGTTTGTCAGATTGAATAAGGTTCATTTTGTGACGCATGTTGCCACAATTAAATAGTGTACTGACGTAGTTCTGATGCTTTATATAGTTCTTGACCACATTCTTCTTGATTCCCTTCGCCCTCTTTTTCTCATCATATTTACACTTTATGCTATACATCTTTGATCGTAAACCAACAAATTCTTCAATTGGGACTCCAGCCGTTTCATCTTTCATCTTACCCAATGCTTTCTTGTTTGTTGTAGAGTGTAGGTAATGATCATTAGGGTAGTCGCTTGTATCGAAGAATGTTGCATTTGCCGCCATGTCTTGGTAGATGTCCATTGTTTCGACTGAATAGCATAATGAATCGGTGTCGGTAAAGAGCAGAGTACATCGGTTGTCATACATAGCTTTCATGTATTTGTAGTGGAACTCGTACATGAGACTTTTGGATAGGTCGAGGACTGTGAAACCAACATAGATAGGTTTGCATAAAGTAACTGTTTTGCGATGCATTTTGACCGCAACCAGATTTTCATTAAAGATTGATGACATTGAATAACGGGGATTTGCAACCATCTTTGCGTATTTTTTCTCTTCGGTTATGAGGTGAATACTAACGTAACCGCGCACGTTCTCCATAGTTTTGCCAAATACTGCATTATTTAGAAGCTTGTAAAGGTCCTTCTCAAAGTCGCTAGTCGCATTTTTTCGCATCTCGGTGTTGAATGTGATATATCGTTCCATCCATTGCCACTGAAAGAAGGACACAACACGGTGAACCTTTGTGAGTTTCATGCCAAGACGTATGTACTGCTGTAGATTTCGAATGTGTACCTTATAATGCTGTTTGTTGTTAAGGTTTGGAACCAATTTCTCAACTGCTGAACTAGTAACATTGAGAGAATGTTTAATATCTGCACAATACGATGATAGCATATCTTCTGTTATCTGGAGTCTTTCGGGTGCGAGCGGGTAGTCGTTGTGGAAGTAATGGAGTTCTTCCGGGTACTGCAAATCGACCTCTAGCACATATCCAGTATCTCCGTCGACATCTACCATCGCCCAATCAATTACATCTATCTCTTCACGCGACATCCATTTGAAAGTGTGACATGGAAGCTTCTGTATCATAGACCATCCGTATAGATTGTTCGCATCGAGGTACATTATGTAGTTGTTTGGTTGCGTCGAATCATATCCGTTGATATAGGGGTTGTTTGCTTTTGCATATCGGTGAGATATTGCTGATACACCTCCGCGAATTCCCTCTTCAAAGAATGAGTACATATCTGCATCGTCGATGAGGTCCAGCTTCACTCCCGTGTACCTGAGACACGCATCCCATGCAAAACTGGGTAGAGTAATGTAATGTATGGGGTCGAGTTGGTACTTATCAAGTCCAAATGTTCGGAAGTTCTCGAAGACGTCGCATAAAAGGAGTGCATCTGTTTTGAGGTATAGATCGTGGTATTCCCCCATATTGTGGATCTTCATTTCGTTCCATACTTCCTGAGCATGAATATAGTCCACATCGCTAACGCTGCATTCCGTGAGTGACGAATAGAATGTTGATTGAGGAGGTAAGTTTACTTCTTTGAATCGATCCATATTATCCATGTATTCGTACGGATAAACCACCTTCCGAGTCATCAGCGTGGGAAGAAATTGAACAGTATCGACAAATCCTATCTTCCACCCAATCTCTTCACCTTCGTTATCATCATTCCCAAGTATGAAGTCTATCCCATCTGCATGTTCATCCCAACATTCATCATCTACCTCATCCCTAACAAACGGAATGCTGCTTTCTCTTAGCTTACTGTTTTCCTTCTTTGATTTTTGCTTGATTGAGAAGGTCATATAATCTTCCATCCCCTTTGCAATGCAATCAATTTTGAGTCCCTGTTCTTTGCATAATGTACCAAGCTCCTGCATGATTAAGTGACCGTCGTATCGTCGGAGGTTGTGAAATAAAACCGTAACATCACGACTGAGACGGTAGCCTACGTTGCATTTCAGATGTGCCGCACCACGATATCGTCCACACAAGTGACAATGATCCTTTGCTTTGTCGTGATTCTTCAACCATTTGCCGCATAAGTAGCACTTGACTGCTTTGTAGTAATCGATGTAATCTTCTCTCGTCATCATAATTTCTTTCTGGTTTTCCATATAATCGTGTTGAAAATTTCTTGCTAGGTTGACAACTCTTCGTAAGAAGTTCTTGACCACGTTGTCTCCACGATATATAATCGGATTGCCAATTTGTAGCCTGTCACCGCAACATCCAAACGCTTCAACTAGACCGTATCCACACGGGGTATGATGCTGAGGGAGATGGTTCACATGTGTCAACTTTCTGGAGGATGCATTCAAAATCTGCATAAATAACGTATGGAACTCGTTGCATTCGGTGTATATTGTTGAACTCGATGGTGGAATTGGGTGGTGGGACATTGATACGTGTTGGTTGGTCGTTGCGACATCGCTGAACATGTTCGTTCCGTTGCTCCTCTGTGTAGCAAGGAAGGAGACACTTGCAACAAAAATATTTCTTGTGCTCATGACGACGTTGCTTGAATAGTAGAGCGTCCAAATTTCGGACCAAACAATAATGATCGTTGTAGAACAGAAGGTGCACGTATTGCTTGTGGTGAGTCTTTGAGATTAGCAATGGGTAAATGACACCATCTTCAAATCCGTAGACGTTCACTGCAACGTTGTTTTGCCGCTCGAAACGAGGAAGGTCTTGAAGTTTGACTGGGTAGTTGATTCCTTCCATATTGAGTTTGTCCGCATACGGTTGATAGTTGTTGACTCTTTCTGGATGCCTCTTACGACCAACTGGGTATAGCGCTGCCAAAAGTGACCAAAGAAAACATTTGTTATCGTTGTTTTGCACGTTGAGAATTACATGTTTGTTTCTAATGGATGCTGGTAGTTCCCGGTATGAGGAAGCTCGCAATGGTTGGTAGATGTTGAGGTGAATATCTGCATGCCGAACGTCTTGTAGTAGCCATCCAGATCCCATTGCTTGAAAGTCGTCCAACTTTTGCATTATTTCGTTGAACACGAGTCGTAATTCTTCGTCGATACCGCTGCCGGGGAGTACTACTCGAACTTTGTTATTGAAATGAGGTGCCATTGTGCTGCCATCTAGTTTCGTCATCGCGCATTGCACACTGATCCATAATTTGATTCCTCTTCCACACTGTTGTTGTAGGAGCCGTTGTATCAGAGGACGAGCTTGAGTGAGGAAATTAGGGAGATCGTTGATCATTGTGTCTGAGCTTACATAGTAACTTGTGACATATCCTTTCAACGCCATGATCCATTTTTGAAGTGATAAATTTCCGCATTGCTCAACCGGTGTTGTTTCCTGCATTCGACTAATGTCCTGTGCCACAAAATCGTCCATCTGCTGTGCCATACATTGCTTCTTTGTAGGTGTTTGATTAATGGTCTCTACCGCCACACGCTTGACTGCTTGCTGATTAACTACCGATGTTGACTGTACATGCTGCGTCTTGATGTGTCTCCCTAGGGTGTCCTTCCGATTGAACGTCCTGCCACATTGACCGCATTTGAATTCTTTCTCCATATGAATACTATCCTTGTGACGTATTAAATGATCGCGTCTTGAAAATGTGATGTTGCATATGTCGCATACGAGAGCCATCTTTTTAAGAAATATGTATTAAAAATAACCACTGAATCGTAGCCGAGAAAAATCACAACTGAATAAAATCCAAAAACTCACTCACTTTTATACTCTTAGATTGCGTAAGTTTAAGCCAATAGGATGCTGGAAAAATTTATTTAGTAATAACAAACCTAGCAATGCCTTAAGAAATATGAGCTTATGCTTTATACCCTAGAATATACGTATTTTCTGGTTTTGATACGCGCATGCTAGCACCAACTTAACTTTTCCAAGGAAAATTCTCCAACTACACAAGTGATTGAAACCTGGATTGCGCAATATGGCGTAAAATGTGTGCCAAGATTGATCATGCTGTTGCATAGCAACGAGGACGGGAGGAAAATGACGTCACTCTATGACACCACTTTGCGAGATATATTTTGCCGTTACCTAGAAACAATATCGGGGGAAATGTGGCAATAATGAGTCATCACCCTGTGCCAGGTACCGCATCTTCTTACCTATTTCATTGGATTCAGGGTGCAATTTTAGGCAGGTATACCAAATTTAAGCTAAATCGGCCCATGGGTTCTTGAGTTTGGGAATAACACTTGTGTGGGAAATAAAAGAATTCCTCTGCACACACACAGGCACACAATATATACACACATACACGGCAGCCGATGAGTCATCACACCCGTCCAGCCCCGCAATTGCGGGGGGGGGGGGCAAAACCGCTATTTTCTATCTACTCAATTTTATACTGTAGTGACCCGAATAAGAGGGGGGACTGATATTTATTTCGCCTCTCCAGAGGATACCCCCCTTGTTATTCGGTTACAGACTGTTATTTATTTTTAACTTACGCTCCGCCGTCCTTCGTTACTGATATATCCGATACTGCAATTATCCATTGAATTAAACGTTTACTTGTCTTGTGCCAATAGCTTGAGCGATAATACAAGGTTATATATTTTTAGGAATGTACTTTCTAAATTTAAATACGCTTTGAAATTTTGAACTCAAGTCATTTGGTTCTGGAGTCATTTATGCGCCTCATTTAGGGTTACTTGACATTTATGGACTCTAATTAGGGTTTAGGAACTCTATCCGCTTACGGACTCTTATTAGGGATACGGACTCCAATTGATTCGGACTCAAAGCGGGGACCCCTTGTTATTCGAGTCAATACAGTAATCGGATCATTTTCACAATCGTTTACGTAGCAAAAAATTATTATGCATGCATGGATGAAAATTAATACAGAATTTTTATAGTTTTGAATAGAATTTGTTTAGATTTAGTTTAAAAAATTGTTCTAGAAGATTTTCAGCTGTGTGGCGATGTTGATGCGGCAAATAGGTTGGCGCCAACAAATTGACTGTTTATATCTACAGTTAAATTTAACCTTTCATGTACATTGTATGAATTTAATACCGTAACTGTAGATTAAATGTATTCCTAAGCCTAACCAAAGTAAGCGTAGAAAAAAGTGCAAGCTTTAAAGCCTAAGCAAAAACAGTCTAAAATCTAGGTATACTCTTTTGCATTCTCATCAGAAAATCAGAGGTCTTAAAAGTAACATGGGCCATAACACTGATAGTTTTCGTTTCAAAACTTAAATTAATTTAAAGGTTGTGCTAAACAAATAACACTAGACAAAACATACTGAGGATGTAGTTCATCGAACACCAACAACGCAACGGTTAGTCGACATTATAGCCGGGTGCTCGAATGATTTCTAAGGACGCAATCTTGTTTAAAAGTTGATGGGCCACGTACATCATACTGCCGGGGAACGACAAATGTTCACTTGTAGCTAAAGCAAAATCAGGCAGCTGAAGATCATATTAAATTTGTTAATTATATATGTCAGTCTAACGTTACCAATGGGTTGCCTTGCACATAAGTTGTCTGAATATTTGCCCTGAACGCTACAGCGTTCGCTAAACATTTTTTGTTAGACTATTTTGTCCACTGGAATGAACGTAAATAGTCGCAGGCACAATACAGAATTGACCCGAATAAGAGGGGGGACTGATATTTATCTGGCCTCTCCAGAGGGTACACTCCCTTGTTATTCGATTACGGACTCTTATTTATTTTTAACCCACGCTCCGCCGCCCTTCGTTACTGATATATATCCGGTAACGCAACTATCCGTTGAATTAAACGTATATTTGTCTCGTTTAAATAGTTTGAGCGATAATAAAAGGTTATACTTAGCAATGTACTTTCAAAATTTAAGTAGGCTTTTAAGTTTCGAACTGAAATTATTTGGTCCTGGAGTCATTTATGTGCTACAATTAGGTTTAATTGACATTTACGGACTCTAGTTTAGGGATTAGGGACTCTATCCGCTTACGGACTCTTATTAGGGATACGAATTCCTATTGATTCGGACCCAAAATAGAAACCCCCCCTCTTATTGGGGTCAATACAGTACAGTTTCGCAGCTTTGTCCGGGCACCAAATACGAAGACGCTCGGATATGCTGTTTAGCATGAAAAATAATAGTAAAAATTTTTTAAAAAAATTTGGCAGGTACACATATATAGCAGGGTACAACCGAAGGTCTGCCTCCGGCTCCGGCTCCGGCAAAAAATCGGCCTCTGGCTCCGGTAGAATTTTTGCCGGAGGTTCCGGCAATTTCGGTAGTAAAACTTTGCATAATTTTGCAACATATATCTGTTTAGCGAGTTTCGTCTTATGTTTTTGCCACATTAGCATAAAACGAATTGGCTAAAATTAACTAATTAACCATCATTTTTACGACATATATAACTTCGCCACACCTCCGGCTCCGGCAAGTTTCGTTGACCTCCGACCGGACTCCGATATTTTTCGCGTTCGGTAGCACCCTAATATATAGTGATTAGTTCGAGTTTGAGATTCTAAAAATACACAAACCGATTATATTTCGAAAATATTTGTTCAAATTTTCAAGAGGCCCTATAGGCTGAAAAAAACTCCAACTTGTCCGCAATATATACTGTATATTTTTCTTGACAAATTTAACATATTTATTTTTTGCAGCTTGAGACAACTTCACTGTAAATTTCAGTGAGTTGATTTTAACTCAGAATGAGTTGAATCGCTCAGTCTGAGTTAGGACTATCAGAACTCAGAATTTTGAGTTGATTCAATTCATTCTGAGTTAATTAATCAACTCACCCCGAGTCAACGCAGCTTAGAGCTTGAATTAATTCAACTGAGAGTGAGTTAATGTTTTCTGATATTAATTCATAAATAACCAACTCGCTAGCTGAAATGATCAATGAACAAAAGAAAAACCACATCTAAATCAACGAAAGCAATTATTTAAATCAATGAGGGCAACAACATATTAACATAACATGACAAAACTCCTTGAAAATTACCCATTATTCCACACTGATTACAAGGATATTATTCAGTAGCAAATATGTTAAAAACACACAAGAACCTAGTTTCAAAACAAACTACAAATCAGGTACACTGAGGAAATGACATTCGAAAACCCAGCATGCTATCATTCTGTCGGGTTATTGTTCCAAAAAACTTAAAAAACATTCTTCTTTTAGATACAGCTTAAGTTTGCACAAATTTCTATAAACATTTTCCTGAAAAACATCAACAACACAGACATTTTCATTGTTAAACTCGAGTTTACACCGAGCACGCCATATTGCCAATTGTGCATGTTGGACGATGAAGTTAAAAACTATTCTCTTTAATGGGTCGTGAATATTTCGTCCCAAAATTAAACCCGAAATCGTTATTTCATTTACTCCAGCTACCTGTTGCAAAACGGGAGTAATGAAAAAACTAATTTCTTGTGCCAACAAACAATAAATAAACACATGAACATTATCCTCCCGCACTTCAATTCCATCCAAATAACAAAACGAACATATATTTGTCCCATCTGTAAAATGACTAGTGCGGTGATTAGTATACAATGACTTATGTCTTAACCTAAAATGGACGTCTCGCGCAGAGCCGTCAACATATTTCGCTTTTGCCCATATCCATGATAGCTCGACACAAATAAGTTCTACTCCTAGCTCGATAACATATTGCAGATATTGTCTAAAATTAATTAATTAACCATCATTTTTACTACCTAATTCCTCCTCACCTCCGCCAAGTTTCGTTTCAACTCCGGTTGAAGCCTGGCGCAGACGTTTCATCAAAAATCAAAACTGTTTGGCAGACATTTCAAACGATTACAATTTACGAAAAATCGAAATTATGCGTGCGCGTAGTTTAGCTGTGTATGTCTGAACCTAATTCTATTCTACGGGAGTTGTGCGATAAAAAGGACAATCCTAAAATACGATTGGACACACAACTTTGTGCGGGAAATGATAATAGACAGTAACATAAAAAATTTTCATCAGAATTGGTGAAACTTACTGCTTTCGCTGCAAAATTGTAAACCACGTTGTTCTGGGCATGCGGGTTCACTATTATTCAGGGTACAATTGCGACCTCCGGCTCCGTAGAATTTTTGTCGGAGGTTCCGGCAAATTCGCCGTTGCATGGTTTTACAAGGTTTATCTGTTTGGCGCGTTCTACTTTATTTTTAGCGCAATTTTAAGGAAAAAATGGCCGAGATTTCGTAGAAGTAAGCGTATCAAAACCAAACGATTGGCCCACGTTATTTTAACGGTCGTCCAGGTTTCTGGTGGGTCTATAAAAGAGTAGATTTATATTCTAGATTACATTTTTGCTTAGGCTTATGCGCGGTTAACGTTATAAATGGTGCAGCTGGGTCACGTTTTGTCACGTTCTATATATTGGATACGTATCGGTCACGTTTTGTCTTTCAAATCATATGATATTCTCTACATTGTCTGTCAATGTCATATGATATTTTAGCGGGAAATTCAAATTTTGGCAGAAAAAATCAAATTTTGGCGGGAATATTCAAAATTTGCGGATTGTCTTATGATACGTCTTAAACTACATAATGGAACATCATATGATACTCCAAATGCGTTTTGCTGAATATCATACCATATTTGCTTTTAATGTGGAATACCATATGATATTCACCAATGTCTGATTGTATCATGTGCCATTCGAACACTTGTTTGTTGAGATAACCTGTGTACCCGTGGTTTGTATAGCAATCACATGATATTCGACTTGCCTGTCCGTATCATATGATGGTAACAAAAATTTATGTTGATGTAGAACCAACATGTGAGAAAGCGTGACCCGACTGCACCAGCTATAACGTGTACGGAATAGAGCAATCTCTTCAAGGCATTAATAAACGCAGTTTGAAAGAGTACAACACGGGCAATAATCACTGACATATGTTAACCGAACTTATATAAGTTACAAATTTTTGGAAGCTGAGAATTAAAATATTTGCTGCATGAACGAACAACTAGTTTGAAAAACACAAACAACAAAGAAATAATGGATAAATATCGAGCACGAACTACCAAACAACAGAAGCTTATATCAAAACCGTTGGTTGAGATACTCTCGAATGTATAGACTTCAAGCGCAGTAATAACGAACGAAATGAACGAGCAGAAAAATCCACAATAATGTTAGTTTATGATGCCCTAGATCACAAGAGCTTTTGCTCCAAAACTAGGTCAGGATAAAAGCTGTGATCAAACAAAGAATATAAAAACCAACTTGATAATTCTTTCGATGTTTTATGGTTTTCTTTAGTAACGTGGTTAAGCGAAACTTGTTCTGTTTTCTAGAGTCACAAAATGCTGATAAACTTTGGTTGCTAAACTTTGTTTGCAAGTTTATTTTACAACCAAACGATTTTACCTTGCCCAGCACACCTTAAATCATAGGTCAGAATAATGTATTCTAGCAAAACCCACATATTTAACATTAAGTAATAGTTGGGACACGTTCATATAAGCACTTTCAACAATCGTACTAGTAATACTGATGATGCCTTATAGACGAGTATGTAACTTACTAAACTTAGCGTGGTACAAAATGTATTACCGAGCGTTGCATTGTTTCCAACCCCACCACACTTTATGGGGGAAGATGTTGAACTTCAATGCACGTTAACGTTAACAATGTAAGTTGCAAGAGGACTAATTAGTTTGCACCACACACACAATTGGATAAGCGAGCGTGAAAACCGCAAAGAATGTTGGCCATTATATAATATTTACTAGTGCACTGAAAGTACCCCATTACTCTTATCCAGGAGATTACAGCATCTTAATATGAGACATCAATGCGCATTACTGCAACTGTCACAAAAATGCAACTTGTTCCAAGAAATATAAACGAAGTGATCGTTCAACCATGAATTTAAAACATTATGAAAGTTATCAGCAGATTAATAAAATATACATGGCATTTGGAGCCAAATCACCCGTAACGATACGCACATAATAGATAAATTTCCTAATACACAAAAGATATAAATTAACAAATTAGTAGCTCCATAACTAACTACAGAACATTTACATTCACTAAAATTCAAACATCGGGGCGTCTGGTTTGCTGGATTTTCGGTTTCAATATAGGAGCATCCTCGGAATCGGCGCAAACATGCAGTACAATACTAGGTAGCGAATCGTCTTCTTTAAATATTTCTTTCGAAACCAATTTACCACCTATAAAACGAAACCTTAATTCACATTAAACGTTTTCTAACGATTCGATGTAAATTAAAATTTTAGGCAAATCAACATAAAATTGTGGCAAAATTTATAAAAGACATTGTAACGTAATAAAATTCACATGTAAACGTGATGTTAGGCCTAACAGTGATTAATTTACGAAACAAATATGTTATGCTATATTAAAGATGTAATGAGAGAAAAGGTCACTATGCTACTTGAAGTTGTTAAAAAAAGAAAATCTCTGCTGTATAACAGACCGGACACTGAAATTGCAAATATTGGTAAAATTAAAAATGAACAAGTTGCGTCAACTTGCTCCAGAGTGTAATTTTTGATGACGTGCCATATTTTCTGTTCGACCAATTAAAATACTTATCGTTATTCTTTTAACTAAACTAATGTACCATTAATTTCACGCGAGGATATGTCCAAGTGACTATCATTTTCTTGGAATTGTAGATCTTCTTCACGGTGAGCAAGTGTGGATAGTTTTGCCAGCAATTCAAAGTCAACAACTGGTGCTGATTCAGCAGTTTGTTCCCATCCAACAGGAGGTGATGCCGGTGGGCTTATAAGAAACTGTTTCTCAAGTTTCGGTGGATACAGTTCGTTTGATGACGATGATACAGCAACAAACGATGATGAAATTGCTTCGCTCTTAATAAAAACTCAAAATCTACTGTGGATTTCCAGTTGCACTATACGAGTATTTTAACGAAATATTTTGCCAAACTAATCGAGCAAATAAAATAGAACTACATAGAAAAATAACTATTTTGAATCACAACTTGAAATTTAAAATTCTGTGGGCGTTGCAAAGCAACCACAATAAAAGTACCTGTGCAAAAAAGGTTCGAAGATAACAGTCGTGAAAATAATGATTGTGACCATGAATACGCGCTATTGTTGCACACTTTGCGTTAGGATACCAGATACGAACCCGTTTAAAGCTACGAAAATATTCAAAACGTATATGATCGCTTGCCAGTTTGCACTGACCAACCATACGAAATAGCGATTCAAATTCATGCTAAAAATATCCATACCATATTCTACCAAACATTTCTTTTGCCTCTGTGCTAACACGAACCATTGTTTTGGTTAGGTTACTAAATGCTTGAACTCAGGAATAATGTATTTACAACAAGTTGAGTGTAATGCGGTTAATTGTTCATATTAAATAGAAACAATTTGAAATTACTCAGGCCTGGTGTTCGTTACTGAGAGGGCGAGGCTCTCACTCGGCCAAAGCACCCCAAATTGGGCTTGCCCCGGTGACTATTATTAGCCTTAAAATTGAACATTTTTGGACGTCAAACACAATTATTTTTAATTATTTTTACATAATTTTTCAGTTATATATAATGTGATACAGATTATATATAAGCATGTAAAGTATGTCTACATGTTATATGCGAGCGATGAGGCATGGTTAATTGGGACTTTCTCTTCCGGTGACTAGTATTAGCCTTAAAATTTAACATTTTTGGATGTCAAAACAATTATTTTTTACAAAATTTATCCGTTATCTACGTACAATGTGATAAAGATATATATGTGTGTAAAGTGTGTCTACATGCTATATGCGAGCGATCAGGCATGGTTAAATAGAATTTTCTATTAAAGCAGTTGTCGGTAAAAACCAACCCCTGTTCATATTTTCCCGGTTGAAGCTCCGTCCCACTCCGTCGTGACCCAGCGAATACTAAGCAAACGTATCATGTATGTATGTATATATGTACATTATAAATTTGTTCACTCACTTTTATTTCGTCGGCAGTACATAAATACACCTGCCACAACATTAGATCAAGGGAATAACATTATTTAGAACAAATTTTTATAGCCTACGAATGTGGCTGATTGTTCATATTACAAAATTATCCAGACTTTGCCGTAACTGGAATTGAATTTTTTCCATGAACGGGAACCGGAAGTGATATAATTACTGTTGAACTTTTTAGAAAACTAGGCAGAAAATAGCCTAACCAAAATTTCAGTTATTTCACCATCATGTTTTGCGAAACACATCAGATTTTACTCTGACAGTTTATTAACAGAACGGAACTAATTGCAAAAACACTCATTTCGAAATAACGATTTTTCAAGGCTAAAGTTCCCAATATTTAATTGATTATGGATTGCTTGAACCAAAACCGTAAAAATTTCTGTTAATACAAGAAATTGAACAAGAATTGAATTTTTGCAGGAATTCTGTCGTTCTGGTGGAGCATGTATTCACTCACTTTAATTTCGTCGGCAGTGAATATATCTGCAGGTAAGTTGGTAACAATGATGGAAGTAGGCAAATCTGACAAATCTTCAAGCACTTCCAATGGTACGTTATTATGCATTGTACTATTATCCATTTGAAGTGCGCATTCAATTCGGTCAGCACTCTGGACAACAACTTCTTAATTAAGTTCGAAGGTTACCAAAGCAAGCACAAATCTCTAATTCTCTTACAATAAAAATCGCACGGGCTATATATACGTAAATCTAAAACAACTTAATTCAACTCAAGCCCCATGACAGAAACAAATGCTTAAACTTTCCTATGCCCCAAAAATATCTCAGATCGCGCAACACAAAATATCTATTTTCAGAATCCAGAAACCAAACATAAAATAATAAAATTACGGTTTCCTTGAAGGACAAAACACTCTTACATATCAATCTGTGACCATGTAAAAACCCAAATAGCACTAGTTGACACCCCGAATACTTGTAATTAACATCATACAAACCAAGAAACTTCTCGTCTAACCAGATAAATTACACAACTACGTATTTGATAAATATTGTTTGAAACTTAGGGGCTCCTTGCGGAATGAATTCTCGTATGCACGCTATAATATTCCAATCGTAAAACTCAATCAACAGACTCTTTGGTATAACACAAAAACTTCCCAAAGCCGGCTTAGTAATAATTATCGCACACGAATTTTCATAAAATTTCCAAATCCACGCAAAAATTAGTAAGAAATTGTACTTGGGCTTCACAAATTATCGTATACGACGGGCTCCAAATACTCTTATCTAAAAAATACAGTACAGTTATCTCGACACTAAATGCCCACTTCGCGTGCAACTATAACAAATAACTCCTCAAAATCGTAAACTCTAAAAAACATAAACTACATACAAAACACAAAATCCGTTAAGCGGTCGGGCAGCAACTCGCTCTCGTGTACCACTGAGCCCCAAAATACAAAATCCGCGAAGCCGTCGGGCAGCAACTCGCTCCCGTATACCGCTGAGCCCCCGCTCTTAACCTGCTCTGCACTCATATATTCGTGAACCGAAAGGTTAGCTGAATTCTAAGAATTTTACATTAAATTTTTAAAATTTCTCCAAGATTCTGGAAAGCTAATAAATTTAACTTAACGACAGTTTTTTGTGACAAATTTCAACTTTAAAATTTTGTTAAAATCCAATAAAAACCTGTTTTGACTTGAAATGTTAGTTTTTAGATCAAAATTTAAACTTTTAAAACGTCTTAAAAATCTAAAGTATGTTGTTTTGACCCAAGTAATTCATTTTAAAAACAAAATTGATCGTTCAATTCGCAGAAAAAGTGAAAAATCCACTATTTTGACGAAAATTTGTAATTTTTAAAACAAAACTTTAGTTAAAATTTACAAAAATTTACCTAAAAACCATGTTTTGGCTTCTAAGGGTTATTTCGCGGGCCTACCAAATCCCAGAATTACCATTGCTAACATTTTTTCAAAATGGGCCACTCGATTGTACTTCAAAATAAAAATTTATTTTGCTTTAAAAATATACCACGCTACCCTAACCATAATCCGTAAGGAAACCATAAATTTACAACATGAAATCACAATCAACAACTAAATTGTAAAGGTATGTTCCTGCACCAATTTTAAAGAATAAGCGCAAAACAATGCATTACAACATAAAACAGCAGTAGCTAGAAGGCAAACTAAAAAAGAGGCAGAGTAGTTTGTAGAAGGGCTACTCTACAGTGCTACATAGTTTTGCCCTTATAGTCTGAACTAAAGTACAAAAAACCATCCAAGGCCACTTCGGTTGCAAGCTGCACTCTAAATCAGCTTAAGATCTAATAAAATGCTGCAAGCTGCATAGTAAAGCCCTCAACACACTACATACCAGATAAAAAACCGTCAGCACAGCACATGCTAACTATATTAGATGCAGCGCTACAATATAACCCATAGCGCTGATTACACGCTTTACAACAACAACAACAACAACAACAACAACAACCTGAAGCCAACGATACTGGATTAGGTTATATATTAGCTCAAAAAAGCCTTGACGGTAGAGAACGTGTTTTGTGCTATGGCAGTCGAAAATTAACAGACGCCGAAACGCGTCATCGAAAAGCGATGAATCTTAGATCACGAACCATATTATGTCATGTTCGATGAAGTCTTGTTTCACATTGCAAGACCAACGCGTCCAGCAACAATCGACTTTGCCGAATTGCAAGTTGTTGTTCCCGAAAATTTGCTCCTACCATTGCTTGAACAAAATCATAGTACCAAGTACGGTGGTCATGTAGGTGCAAAGAAAGTATTTTGTAAGTTAACACGTAAGTTTTATTGGCCAAACTGTATGAAAGACATTTCAGATTTTATAGACACATGTATTCCATGTTCTCGGTTTCGACAAGGTCCAAATCGCAAAGGGCCATTGAAACCGATTCAGCCAATTTTTCCGTTTCACATGATCGGAATCGATTTTGTAGGTCCATTGGCTGAAACACCGTCAGAAAATAAATATATACTATGTGTCGTTGATTATTTTACAAAATGGGCGGAAGCGTATGCAACGCCAGATCAAACTGCCTTGACGGTAATAAATATTTTCATAAATGAGTTGATTCCACGACATGGGGTTCCACGCATTATATTATCTGACCAGGGATCAGCGTTATCATTCGGCTTTGGTTCAAATACTTGATTTTATTGACAACAAGATTAGCCAAATTTGCATTACGAATTCAAGTTGACACCGAAAGAGCAGACAGCGCTGCTACTGGTGAAAATAATATTGCAGGGCGCCTTGACGCCGCAAGAGCGGAAGACGCTGCTGCTGAAAATAATAATATAAATAATAATAACGTTCAACGACAACAACAAAGTGTAAATGTCTATATGGAACATTTCTCGACGGTATCACATTGGGATAAAACTCAATTAATCGACGCACAGCGTCATGACGATAAACTTATCAAGTTGATTTAGTATATATCTTGAAACAAAAGAAATGCCAGTAGGCATCGATCGCATCGAAAAACGACGGATCCTAGATCATGAACCATATTATGTCATGTTCGATGAAGTCTTGTTTCACATTGCAAGACCAACGCGTCCAGCAACAATAGACTTTGCCGAATTGCAATAGCGCCAAATCCTGAAAAGGTTAAGGCAATTTTAGAGAGCCCAGTACCTAAGACGGTCACTGATGTCCGTGCTTTTTTAGGTCTCACTGGCTATTATCGTCAGTTCATTAAAAGCTACAGCACAATCGCAAGTCCACTTTACGATTTGACACACGGTAAGCTTAAGAAAGTCCAACTAAAAGAACGCTGGACTATAGACTGTCAAAACGCATTTGATACATTAAAACGACATTTAACTGAAGCGCCAATACTGGCGTATCCGGACTTTACCAAGCCGTTTGTTCTTTATACTGATGCCAGCGATACTGGATTAGGTTATATATTAGCTCAAAAAAGCCTTGACGGTAGAGAACGTGTTTTGTGCTATGGCAGTCGAAAATTAACAGACGCCGAAACGCGTCATCGAAAAGCGATGAATCTTAGATCACGAACCATATTATGTCATGTTCGATGAAGTCTTGTTTCACATTGCAAGACCAACGCGTCCAGCAACAATCGACTTTGCCGAATTGCAAGTTGTTGTTCCCGAAAATTTGCTCCTACCATTGCTTGAACAAAATCATAGTACCAAGTACGGTGGTCATGTAGGTGCAAAGAAAGTATTTTGTAAGTTAACACGTAAGTTTTATTGGCCAAACTGTATGAAAGACATTTCAGATTTTATAGACACATGTATTCCATGTTCTCGGTTTCGACAAGGTCCAAATCGCAAAGGGCCATTGAAACCGATTCAGCCAATTTTTCCGTTTCACATGATCGGAATCGATTTTGTAGGTCCATTGGCTGAAACACCGTCAGGAAATAAATATATACTATGTGTCGTTGATTATTTTACAAAATGGGCGGAAGCGTATGCAACGCCAGATCAAACTGCCTTGACGGTAATAAATATTTTCATAAATGAGTTGATTCCACGACATGGGGTTCCACGCATTATATTGTCTGACCAGGGATCAGCGTTATCATTCGGCTTTGGTTCAAATACTTGATTTTATTGACAACAAGATTAGCCAAATTTGCATTACGAATTCAAGTTGACACCGAAAGAGCAGACAGCGCTGCTACTGGTGAAAATAATATTGCAGGGTGCCTTGACGCCGCAAGAGCGGAAGACGCTGCTGCTGGAAATAATAATATAAATAATAATAACGTTCAACGACAACAACAAAGTTTAAATGTCTATATGGAACATTTCTCGACGGTATCACATTGGGATAAAACTCAATTAGTCGACGCACAGCGTCATGACGATAAACTTATCAAGTTGATTTAGTATATATCTTGAAACACAAGAAATGCCAGTCGGCATCGATTGCATCGAAAAACGACGGATCCTAGATCATGAACCATATTGTGTCATTCGATGAAGTCTTGTTTCACATTGCAAGACCAACGTGTCCAGCAACAATAGACTTTGCCGAATTGCAATAGCGCCAAATCCTGAAAAGGTTAGGGCAATTTTAGAGAGCCCAGTACCTAAGACGGTCACTGATGTCCGTGCTTTTTTAGGTCTCACTGGCTATTATCGTCAGTTCATTAAAAGCTACAGCACAATCGCAAGTCCACTTTACGATTTGATACACGGTAAACTTTAGAACGTCCAACTAAAAGAACGCTGGACTATAGACTGTCAAAACGCATTTGATACATTAAAACGACATTTAACTGAAGCGCCAATATTGGCGTATCCGGACTTTACCAAGCCGTTTGTTCTTTATACTGATGCCAGCGATACTGGATTAGGTTATATATTAGCTCAAAAAAGCCTTGACGGTAGAGAACGTGTTTTGTGCTATGGCAGTCGAAAATTAACAGACGCCGAAACGCGTCATCGAAAAGCTATGAATCTTAGATCACGAACCATATTATGTCATGTTCGATGAAGTCTTGTTTCACATTGCAAGACCAACGCGTCCAGCAACAATCGACTTTGCCGAATTGCAAGTTGTTGTTCCCGAAAATTTGCTCCTACCATTGCTTGAACAATATCATAGTACCAAGTACGGTGGTCATGTAGGTGCAAAGAAAGTATTTTGTAAGTTAACACGTAAGTTTTATGGGCCAAACTGTATGAAAGACATTTCAGATTTTATAGACACATGTATTCCATGTTCTCGGTTTCGACAAGGTCCAAATCGCAAAGGGCCATTGAAACCGATTCAGCTAATTTTTCCGTTTCACATGATCGGAATCGATTTTGTAGGTCCATTGGCTGAAACACCGTCAGGAAATATATACTATGTGCCGTTGATTATTTTACAAAATGGGCGGAAGCGTATGCAACGCCAGATCAAACTGCCTTGACGGTAATAAATATTTTCATAAATGAGTTGATTCCACGACATGGGGTTCCACGCATTATATTGTCTGACCAGGGATCAGCGTTATCATTCGGCTTTGGTTCAAATACTTGATTTTATTGACAACAAGATTAGCCAAATTTGCATTACGAATTCAAGTTGACACCGAAAGAGCAGACAGCGCTGCTACTGGTGAAAATAATATTGCAGGGTGCCTTGACGCCGCAAGAGCGGAAGACGCTGCTGCTGGAAATAATAATATAAATAATAATAACGTTCAACGACAACAACAAAGTTTAAATGTCTATATGGAACATTTCTCGACGGTATCACATTGGGATAAAACTCAATTAGTCGACGCACAGCGTCATGACGATAAACTTATCAAGTTGATTTAGTATATATCTTGAAACACAAGAAATGCCAGTCGGCATCGATTGCATCGAAAAACGACGGATCCTAGATCATGAACCATATTGTGTCATTCGATGAAGTCTTGTTTCACATTGCAAGACCAACGTGTCCAGCAACAATAGACTTTGCCGAATTGCAATAGCGCCAAATCCTGAAAAGGTTAGGGCAATTTTAGAGAGCCCAGTACCTAAGACGGTCACTGATGTCCGTGCTTTTTTAGGTCTCACTGGCTATTATCGTCAGTTCATTAAAAGCTACAGCACAATCGCAAGTCCACTTTACGATTTGATACACGGTAAACTTTAGAACGTCCAACTAAAAGAACGCTGGACTATAGACTGTCAAAACGCATTTGATACATTAAAACGACATTTAACTGAAGCGCCAATATTGGCGTATCCGGACTTTACCAAGCCGTTTGTTCTTTATACTGATGCCAGCGATACTGGATTAGGTTATATATTAGCTCAAAAAAGCCTTGACGGTAGAGAACGTGTTTTGTGCTATGGCAGTCGAAAATTAACAGACGCCGAAACGCGTCATCGAAAAGCTATGAATCTTAGATCACGAACCATATTATGTCATGTTCGATGAAGTCTTGTTTCACATTGCAAGACCAACGCGTCCAGCAACAATCGACTTTGCCGAATTGCAAGTTGTTGTTCCCGAAAATTTGCTCCTACCATTGCTTGAACAATATCATAGTACCAAGTACGGTGGTCATGTAGGTGCAAAGAAAGTATTTTGTAAGTTAACACGTAAGTTTTATGGGCCAAACTGTATGAAAGACATTTCAGATTTTATAGACACATGTATTCCATGTTCTCGGTTTCGACAAGGTCCAAATCGCAAAGGGCCATTGAAACCGATTCAGCTAATTTTTCCGTTTCACATGATCGGAATCGATTTTGTAGGTCCATTGGCTGAAACACCGTCAGGAAATAAATATATACTATGTGTCGTTGATTATTTTACAAAATGGGCGGAAGCGTATGCAACGCCAGATCAAACTGCCTTGACGGTAATAAATATTTTCATAAATGAGTTGATTCCACGACATGGGGTTCCACGCATTATATTGTCTGACCAGGGATCAGCGTTATCATTCGGCTTTGGTTCAAATACTTGATTTTATTGACAACAAGATTAGCCAAATTTGCATTACGAATTCAAGTTGACACCGAAAGAGCAGACAGCGCTGCTACTGGTGAAAATAATATTGCAGGGTGCCTTCACGCCGCAAGAGCGGAAGACGCTGCTGCTGGAAATAATAATATAAATAATAATAACGTTCAACGACAACAACAAAGTTTAAATGTCTATATGGAACATTTCTCGACGGTATCACATTGGGATAAAACTCAATTAGTCGACGCACAGCGTCATGACGATAAACTTAACAAGTTGATTTAGTATATATCTTGAAGCACAAGAAATGCCAGTAGGCATCGATCGCATCGAAAAACGACGGATCCTAGATCATGAACCATATTGTGTCATTCGATGAAGTCTTGCAAGACCAACGCGTCCAGCAACAATAGACTTTGCCGAATTGCAATAGCGCCAAATCCTGAAAAGGTTAAGGCAATTTTAGAGAGCCCAGTACCTAAGACAGTCACTGATGTCCGTGCTTTTTTAGGTCTCACTGGCTATTATCGTCAGTTCATTAAAAGCTACAGCACAATCGCAAGTCCACATTACGATTTGACACACGGTAAGCTTAAGAAAGTCCAACTAAAAGAACGCTGGACTATAGACTGTCAAAACGCATTTGATACATTAAAACGACATTTAACTGAAGCGCCAATACTGGCGTATCCGGCCTTTACCAAGCCGTTTGTTCTTTATACTGATGCCAGCGATACTGGATTAGTTTATATATTAGCTCAAAAAAGCCTTGACGGTAGAGAACGTGTTTTGTGCTATGGCAGTGGAAAATTAACAGACGCCGAAACTCGTCATCGAAAAGCGATGAATCTTAGATCACGAACCATATTATGTCATGTTCGATGAAGTCTTGTTTCACATTGCAAGACCAACGCGTCCAGCAACAATCGACTTTGCCGAATTGCAAGTTGTTGTTCCCGAAAATTTGCTCCTACCATTGCTTGAACAAAATCATAGTACCAAGTACGGTGGTCATGTAGGTGCAAAGAAAGTATTTTGTAAGTTAACACGTAAGTTTTATTGGCCAAACTGTATGAAAGACATTTCAGATTTTATAGACACATGTATTCCATGTTCTCGGTTTCGACAAGGTCCAAATCGCAAAGGGCCATTGAAACCGATTCAGCTAATTTTTCCGTTTCACATGATCGGAATCGATTTTGTAGGTCCATTGGCTGAAACACCGTCAGGAAATAAATATATACTATGTGTCGTTGATTATTTTACAAAATGGGCGGAAGCGTATGCAACGCCAGATCAAACTGCCTTGACGGTAATAAATATTTTCATAAATGAGTTGATTCCACGACATGGGGTTCCACGCATTATATTGTCTGACCAGGGATCAGCGTTATCATTCGGCTTTGGTTCAAATACTTGATTTTATTGACAACAAGATTAGCCAAATTTGCATTACGAATTCAAGTTGACACCGAAAGAGCAGACAGCGCTGCTACTGGTGAAAATAATATTGCAGGGTGCCTTGACGCCGCAAGAGCGGAAGACGCTGCTGCTGGAAATAATAATATAAATAATAATAACGTTCAACGACAACAACAAAGTTTAAATGTCTATATGGAACATTTCTCGACGGTATCACATTGGGATAAAACTCAATTAGTCGACGCACAGCGTCATGACGATAAACTTATCAAGTTGATTTAGTATATATCTTGAAACACAAGAAATGCCAGTCGGCATCGATTGCATCGAAAAACGACGGATCCTAGATCATGAACCATATTGTGTCATTCGATGAAGTCTTGTTTCACATTGCAAGACCAACGTGTCCAGCAACAATAGACTTTGCCGAATTGCAATAGCGCCAAATCCTGAAAAGGTTAGGGCAATTTTAGAGAGCCCAGTACCTAAGACGGTCACTGATGTCCGTGCTTTTTTAGGTCTCACTGGCTATTATCGTCAGTTCATTAAAAGCTACAGCACAATCGCAAGTCCACTTTACGATTTGATACACGGTAAGCTTAAGAAAGTCCAACTAAAAGAACGCTGGACTATAGACTGTCAAAACGCATTTGATACATTAAAACGACATTTAACTGAAGCGCCAATATTGGCGTATCCGGACTTTACCAAGCCGTTTGTTCTTTATACTGATGCCAGCGATACTGGATTAGGTTATATATTAGCTCAAAAAAGCCTTGACGGTAGAGAACGTGTTTTGTGCTATGGCAGTCGAAAATTAACAGACGCCGAAACGCGTCATCGAAAAGCTATGAATCTTAGATCACGAACCATATTATGTCATGTTCGATGAAGTTTGTTTCACATTGCAAGATTGCAAGACCAACGCGTCCAGCAACAATCGACTTTGCCGAATTGCAAGTTGTTGTTCCCGAAAATTTGCTCCTACCATTGCTTGAACAATATCATAGTACCAAGTACGGTGGTCATGTAGGTGCAAAGAAAGTATTTTGTAAGTTAACACGTAAGTTTTATGGGCCAAACTGTATGAAAGACATTTCAGATTTTATAGACACATGTATTCCATGTTCTCGGTTTCGACAAGGTCCAAATCGCAAAGGGCCATTGAAACCGATTCAGCTAATTTTTCCGTTTCACATGATCGGAATCGATTTTGTAGGTCCATTGGCTGAAACACCGTCAGGAAATATATACTATGTGTCGTTAATTATTTTACAAAATGGGCGGAAGCGTATGCAACGCCAGATCAAACTGCCTTGACGGTAATAAATATTTTCATAAATGAGTTGATTCCACGACATGGGGTTCCACGCATTATATTGTCTGACCAGGGATCAGCGTTATCATTCGGCTTTGGTTCAAATACTTGATTTTATTGACAACAAGATTAGCCAAATTTGCATTACGAATTCAAGTTGACACCGAAAGAGCAGACAGCGCTGCTACTGGTGAAAATAATATTGCAGGGTGCCTTCACGCCGCAAGAGCGGAAGACGCTGCTGCTGGAAATAATAATATAAATAATAATAACGTTCAACGACAACAACAAAGTTTAAATGTCTATATGGAACATTTCTCGACGGTATCACATTGGGATAAAACTCAATTAGTCGACGCACAGCGTCATGACGATAAACTTAACAAGTTGATTTAGTATATATCTTGAAGCACAAGAAATGCCAGTAGGCATCGATCGCATCGAAAAACGACGGATCCTAGATCATGAACCATATTGTGTCATTCGATGAAGTCTTGCAAGACCAACGCGTCCAGCAACAATAGACTTTGCCGAATTGCAATAGCGCCAAATCCTGAAAAGGTTAAGGCAATTTTAGAGAGCCCAGTACCTAAGACAGTCACTGATGTCCGTGCTTTTTTAGGTCTCACTGGCTATTATCGTCAGTTCATTAAAAGCTACAGCACAATCGCAAGTCCACATTACGATTTGACACACGGTAAGCTTAAGAAAGTCCAACTAAAAGAACGCTGGACTATAGACTGTCAAAACGCATTTGATACATTAAAACGACATTTAACTGAAGCGCCAATACTGGCGTATCCGGCCTTTACCAAGCCGTTTGTTCTTTATACTGATGCCAGCGATACTGGATTAGTTTATATATTAGCTCAAAAAAGCCTTGACGGTAGAGAACGTGTTTTGTGCTATGGCAGTGGAAAATTAACAGACGCCGAAACTCGTCATCGAAAAGCGATGAATCTTAGATCACGAACCATATTATGTCATGTTCGATGAAGTCTTGTTTCACATTGCAAGACCAACGCGTCCAGCAACAATCGACTTTGCCGAATTGCAAGTTGTTGTTCCCGAAAATTTGCTCCTACCATTGCTTGAACAAAATCATAGTACCAAGTACGGTGGTCATGTAGGTGCAAAGAAAGTATTTTGTAAGTTAACACGTAAGTTTTATTGGCCAAACTGTATGAAAGACATTTCAGATTTTATAGACACATGTATTCCATGTTCTCGGTTTCGACAAGGTCCAAATCGCAAAGGGCCATTGAAACCGATTCAGCCAATTTTTCCGTTTCACATGATCGGAATCGATTTTGTAGGTCCATTGGCTGAAACACCGTCAGGAAATAAATATATACTATGTGTCGTTGATTATTTTACAAAATGGGCGGAAGCGTATGCAACGCCAGATCAAACTGCCTTGACGGTAATAAATATTTTCATAAATGAGTTGATTCCACGACATGGGGTTCCACGCATTATATTGTCTGACCAGGGATCAGCGTTATCATTCGGCTTTGGTTCAAATACTTCATTTTATTGACAACAAGATTAGCCAAATT
>JASANG010003707.1:0-27085 GCA_030248215.1 Enoplolaimus lenunculus
CTCGTGGGCCAATAGTTGTATACTATGAGCAACTAAATTACAAATAATTGTCTGCATGAAATTATACGCAGTGTGCAGTGTATATCAATGTAATAACAGTTTAACCGCAAGGTTGCAAGCCGAATGAAATTTAGTCAAAATTTCTGTTGGCATAAATTCCTGAAACATATCAAAATCGATATAAAATGTTAAAATTTGATGTTGCAATTTGATATTTTGGGCCAATGTTAATTTAAGGGGCGCAACAGTACGATTAAGCGTATTCCTCTAGTTGGAGACTAAGCCCAAGCCTAAGCCTAAACGTTGCAAAAGCGTATTCCTAAGCCTAAGCCTAAGCCTAAGCCAAAGCAAAAAGTATAATCTAAAATCTAAACCTACTCTTTTATAGACTCACCAGAAACCTGGACGCCCCTTAAAGTAATATGGGCCATATTTTGATTAATAAACATTGCTTATTTTTTTAAGAATATTTTTGGAATACAAATAAAACAGTACTGGAAACATTCAAGTCGTGGGTGTTAAAAGTTTAAAATACAAAATACTTTTCGTATTTATGTTAATCAACAAAAGGACTAAAAATCGCTATTTTTACTAAACTTTAGCATAATTTCTACAGATTTAAAACATAATCAAGCTTACAGAACAGAAGACGAAAACTGAAAAACTTAAATTCAGAGAATAATTTTTCTATTTCTTTTTAAAAGCTTAAACTCTTATTCAAATATTTCAAATCGCGTGGACTGACTAAAAACTGATTTGTTCAATAAAAATCATTGTTGACTTCAAGAACGTTTGCAGTTTAGTTGTTATATTTTTAAATTGCATTTTGCTTGTTTGCTAGAAAAAAATATGTATTAAAAGTGCGTCGACAGATGTGACGATTTTGTGATGGCTAACAATGAGTATAAATGCATGCAAAAGTCAAGCAAAGCTATCGTAATTTTGGCCAATGTTACTTTAAGGGGCGTAACAGTAGATTAATCGTATTCCTAAGCCTAAGCCTAAGCCTAAGCGTTGCAAAAATAAGTTCCGAAGCCTAAGCCGAAGCCTAAGCCTAAGCAAAACATGTAATCTAGAATGTAAACCAACCACTTTATAGACCCACCAGAAACTGGTTCAGATTCCTTTTCACGTCCGTCCATGTCGAAGAGGGCCAGTCTTAGCAAATGTGACCCCTCAAAATGATTTTGGGGTAAATTCACAGATGAAAAGGCCAATGTAATGAACAGGGGCCGAACAGTATTTTAAGCATGTTGCTAAGCCTAAGCCTAAGCGTAAGAATGAGCATATTCCTAAGTCTAAGCCTAAACCTAAGCCTATTAGCCAAGCAAAAAATAGTCTAAAGCTTAAGCTGACTCTATTCTTGTCCCACAGAAAAACGTTCCGCCCCAGATCTTTACATGGGCCGCACATCCGGTGCAATAAGAAAGCGTAGTTGAAGGAACGCGTGTTAATTCTTATCAACAAGAATAAACACATCAAGCAAACCTTTAACTTGTCGTATCGAGTTCTTCCCAGTACACAGGTGAAACCCTTGCACAGAGTATCCAGTTCCTTGATACACCGTGCAACTGGTGCAAGAACCACAACAAGCCATATCTTTGGCGTAGGATACACTTTAGCTTGAGTAAATTTATTTATTCACCAGTTTGATAAGCCAACTATTGGTGCGAGGCCGGGTCCCTAGGCAACGAAAGCAGGGTTGCCCAGTGCCCCCTGGATACGTTTTGGCCCGACATAGAAAATTTTTAACTTTGCTTGTAAAGTCAACGAAAACTCTCTAACGCCCCTCCTGAAAAACCTTTTAATTCCTGATAGCAAAGTGAGCTGGTTACGGGTTTGGGAGGGGCTGCGGTTGTTTCTTTGCTAGCGGCGTACCAGGTGGTTGTTAGAGATTCAGAAGAAATTGATACTTTTTCCTTTTAGTCGTTTGGGCACAAACAGTGGCCGATTTTGTCCTAACGAAAGCTGTGTATGGAAATTGATAAGCGGTTTATCTGTTCGGTGGACAGGATACATACCGGATTTTGATGCTGTTCCAGGGTTTAAGTTTCTGAAGGCTTTAAGCTTGGTCCAAGCATACGCCTATGATGACTGGACCAGCTCTTACAGTTAACGCTAGAGGCAGACTTGTAATCAACAGTTCCTGGTTACACGTTCCACACTCCACGTTTAAACGCTACTTCGTCGAGTTGCAAGAATAATTTCAATATATGAAGGGTTAAAGAATTATTCCTTCAAACGTTTACCACTGTTGTTGTGATATTGGCCCATGTAAAGATCAAGCGTGGTACGTTTTTCTGTAGGACTGTAATAGAGTAAGCTTAAGTTTTAGACTAAACTTTTTTACTTATGTTAGGCTTAGGAATATGCTTATTCTTGCGCTTAGTGTTTAGGCTTAAGCTTAGGCTTAAGCTTAGGAATATGACTATGATACTGTTCTGCCTCTGTTCTTTATATCGACCGTGATATTTATGTTGCAACTGATAGTTGACAATTCATCCAGTGAACTACCATTTGTACTCGCCAAGTACTCGAGTTAAGTTGAATTAAAATTTAAAATAAATATTGAATTTTGTCAACTGCGGTTAATAATTGTGCTTCTGACTGACGTTTTATTTACTTTAGTTTTCTGTAAAAAAATTACTTCGTCTTGTATATATTTTGCGTATATTTCCTGCTCAATTTCTAGAATATGAGTTCAGAAAAAAAATATTGAAATATTTGCCATTTTTCAAACTAACGTTTGCAAAATTTGCTAAAAGCGTATTGTCTTCAAAATACGGTATGTTTGCATGACATGAGACGTGTTTTGTGTTTAAACAACGCCACAACAATTATTTTCTTGGACATTTTTTGACAGGTATACTTTAGCAAAAATGTGACAGCATTTGTAGAATTTAACGTTCTTCAGTGGTTCGGATCCTGCAAAACAGTGCCAAATAAACTAAAACCCTGCCGAAAAAATCCGGCCTGTATTTTGAAATAAAAAATATCAGTTTTTTTTTGCTTCAAAATACCTGGTCGTGTTTTAAACCCTTAAAATTAACAGATGTTAAGTTATTTTTTTTCGTTAATCTGTTGATAAATATATATTTTCGTGAGCCTTATCCGGTTAACTTGAACAATACTACGCTGTAAATCCCGATGAGTTGATTAAGAGCCGATCACTGACTGAATTCAACTCAATCTGAGTTAAAATCAACTTACTGAAATTTACAGTGTACTTGAATGGCGAAGCAAGAACTACGCATGCACCGTATAAACATTGAAATTCAAGGTTTAAACCGCACATTTTTTACTAAAAGTTTTGGTTCGTGACAGTTTACCAAAGCTCAGAAAAATACTGCCGTTTATATTTAAGGAACTACAAGTGTACGTTTGCGTTGTGTTGGTCAAAATATATTTAAAACAAAGTTACATTTTTGGCTGCCACCGATTCCTAATTGCAGTATTGCAATAAGACAATTGAATCTTGCATACCAAACCAATTATTTAATATTTTTTTTCTGTCGATAACATATTTCGGACCATGTAAAGATCAGGGTCGGAACGTTCTTCTGTGGGACTGCAAAAGAATAAGCTTAAACTTTAGATAATTTTTTGTTTGGCTTAGACTTAGGCTTAGGAATATGCTCATTCTTACGATTAGGCTTAGGTTTAGACTTGAGAATAAGCTTAAAAAACTGTTCCGTCCCTGTTCTTTACATTGGCCCATTTTTCTTAGAAGGGATGGCAATTATTTTAGTTATTTGCGTCGGCAAAACTGCAAATACATTTCGAATTAATTTAATAATTCAGTTAATTTGGCAAAATTTCAACCGAAACAAACCCTGAAGTTTTTCATCCTTTTTTACTTGAAATTATACTTCAACAGGAACAAATTCAAGAACATATATATTTCTGTTCAAAGTGTGTTGAGTAATAGGCTAAAGTTTTTAGCGAATTGCTTTCATTCTATTGGCCAATGCAAACAACAGGGTCGGAACGGTATTATAAGCATATTGCTAGGCCAAAATCTAAGCCTAAGCGTAAGCGTAAGAATGAGCACATTCCTAAGCCTAAGCCTAAGCCAAGCAAAACAATTAGTCTAAACCTTAAGCTTACTCTTTTCTATTCCCGAATCATTGTATTAAACGGCAAGTTGAACTGTCTGTGGTATTTGCTCCCAGTCATGGATCCTGATCAGATGGTCATATCATAGGAAAGGCCACTAATTTTAAAAATGTCAATATTTACCAGTTGTAGTCATATGTAAATGCCACGTTCCCAATAAGCCAACCGCATTTTATTATTCTAAAATTCAGCTAAAATAAGCTTAATTATTAAAATAATTATGACTGATTGCTTTTATTAGCTATGCACAGGCACGTTGAGACTTCATTCATAAGAGCAACCCATATAATATATAATAATTATATTTCGAATTCCCATCATACGTATTTTTGGCAACTTTACAGCATTATACTTAGCATATAATATTTTGTTTGAACAGAAGTGAAAAGTATTTTGCGAAAAGAAAATTTGCATGTAGATTGTTGTGCATTCACAAACTTTTGCGCATTACATAAAGATGGCTGAAAAGTATGTGTTGAATACGCGAAAAGTTGGCTCAACACAGCAAACTTGCGTATATACTATGAATCGAATTGAGGCTATGGTTTTCATTATTTATGTCAAGTGAGTTGCGGATCCAGAAACTTTTGACGGAAAGGTAGTGAACAGTATTTTTTAATTTTGATCCCTGTGATGGCCTGCCAGTCTCCTTGGATCCGGCAGTATCCACAGTTGCCCAAAAAGATATATTAGAATTTTTCACAAGAACTGTTGTACACCGTAATAAATGGGAAGTAGTCACGCAAAATTTTAATTGTTTCCAGCCATGAACCGATATGTTTGGGGTGATAGAAATACGTTGAACAGGGTCCGAGGGTCATTCGATTAGGAGCGCTGTTATGCAGCGGATGGCATCTGAAAGTTAGTTAGTATAATTGAAATAGACGCAATAGATCTTTATTATATTTTGAAACATTACTACACTGCAAAAAATGTTGAGTCAAATTGACTGTCTCCGAAAAACGTTTTTCCGGACTACACAAACTCAGTCAAATTCGACTCCGCCAGAGCCAAACTGTGCGACTCAGTGAATCGAATTTGACACTGATGTAGTCAAATGACTCAATTTGTGTAGTCCCGTAAAGCCTATTTCGGAGACAGTCAATTTGATTCACCATTTTTTACTGTGTAATGAAAAGCTCTAACTTAGTGCTTATCGTAGAAGGGGCCAGGTCTATGCCTAGCCGATTGGAAGCTGAACAATAAAATGTTACGAGTAGCGAAATATGTGCGTATATGAAATTTAAATTTTTTTCTATATTTACTCTAATTCATTCGGTGCAAAAATTTTCAAAATCCAACCATTTTGAGCAAATGTTGCCTATCGGGCAGGTAAAACGAAAAATACCACTAATTTTTTGATTGTCGCCTTGATTTTAATAAAACATTCCCTTAAAATTGTTAAGTATTTCAACTGAATCACACGGTACAATGATTTTGGTAAATTATAAACCGTTGATTATTAAACCAAATTAAAAGCCATAAATTTGTATTTTTCGTTACAAACTGAGACCCGAGTAAAGATCAGGGACGCAACGTTTTTCTGCAGGACTGCAATAAAGTAAACTTAAGCTTTAGACTATTTTTTTGCTTAGACTTAAGCTTTAGGCTTACAGTATAAGGTCATTCTTTGCGCTTAGGCTTAAGCTTAGGAACAATATGCATATACTACTGTTACGCCCCTGTTCTTTACGTTGGCTTAAACTGGCTGCGAGTATGTTTTACAGGGTTTAGAGTGAAAAAGTTTTTTTTATTTCTTCCGAAAAACTCAATTTTAAATATTTTGAGCGAAACATTTTAAATCACAGTTTAATGGCGTTATATTTCGAGCAGAAACTAATACTGATACTGTGATTTCCAGTCGACCGTAAACTGGAAAAATCGGGCAAATGAATAATTGCGCTGTCGGTCTTTGTAAATGCGAACTTTGAGTGCTTTTTAAGTACTCTTTGCAGCCTTTTACACCAATGATCTATGTTTACAAGGAATTAATGTGAACTGGTCAACGTGGTTGCAATATTTGCACCGTTAGCTTGTTTGGCGTATGTATAGAACAGGGCAGGATCGTTTTTTCCGGAGGGGCTATAATAGAGTCAGTTTAAGCTTTAGAGTAATTTTTTGCTTAGGCTTAGGCTTAGGCTTTACGCTTAGGCTTAGGAATAGGCTCAGCCAAACGCTTAGGCCTAGGCTTAGGCATAGGCTTAAGAATAGGCTCATCCATACGCTTAGGCTTAGGCTTAGGCTTAGGCTTAAGAATAGGCTCATCCATACGCTTAGGCTTAGGCTTAGGCTTAGGCTTAAGGATAGGCTCATCCATACGCTTAGGCTTAGGCTTAGGCATAGGCTTAAGAATAGGCTCATCCATACGCTTAGGCTTAGGCTTAGGCTTATGCTTAAGAATAGGCTCATTCATACGCTTAGGCTTAGGCTTAGGCTTAGGAACATGCTTATACTACTCTTCCGGCCCAGTTCTATACATTGGCTGCTTGTTTGATAAAAAACCGCAGATTTGCGTAAAATAGTTTTACGGATACCAACGACAATGCATCTAAAAAGACATTTTTACCGATCCCAACAAATCGCTTCCGTGCTGGTTTAAAACCCAAAAACCGTGTTAAATAGCGTTTTATTTTTGTCACAATCTCTTATCCTTATACTTTTTGCCGTTTTTTGTTTTTTGTTGCTTAAAGCGTAACTGTCTAATATATTGACCAAGGTTTCTGCAAGTTTGGCGATTTTACTACAGATTACTTGATTGCAGCAATATAAACATTAACGACCTACACTAAAACGTACTTTACCTTAAGCGATATTTTAGCAAAGTCGTTACAAAAGCGGGTCCATGTAAAGATCAAGGGCGGAACGGTTTTCTGTGGGACTGCAATAGAGTAAGCTTAAGCTTTATACTAATTGTTTAGCTTGGCTTAGGCTTAGGCGTAGGAATAAACCCATTCTTAAGCTTAGACTTAGATTTAGGCTTAGGTTTAAAAATATGCTTATAATACTGTTCCGCCCCTGTTCTTTACATTGGCCGAAACGTGGAACCGGTCTAAAACACAAAGTTTTAACCGATTTAAACCGTACGCCAAAAGTTTTATGTTATTTTGCTGGGTGCTTGTATCCACCGCTACTATGATTTACTCAAAGTGGGGTTCCACGATGCGGTAATAAAGTTTGAAAAATGCCGTTAAATGTTGCCAATTTTAGCTTTCGGTTCCTTGAATTGAAGTTTTAATTTAAGTTTTTAAAATAGTTTTGGTCACTTTTGTGAGGTCTTAGCCAAAGACTCGGCTACGATTTCGGTTCAGGAAGGTGGTTTTGATTTCCTACAACGGGTTTTTTGCGACCCACCGTAACAAACGACAAATATCTTCCGTCAAATTGGTTTGGTTCGTTTTTTTTCAAAAATTTCGTGATAAAATATATCTCGTATCCCTTCCCCTGGATACGCCACTGTTCCACGTCCGTAGCCGGCTCACCGTGTTCGATGGGGCTAAAAAGTTTTCTGGAGGAGCATATAAGGGTTTTCGTTGACTTATGTGATTGGTTGATTATTTTGTAGGAGGCCAAAACTTTTTCATGGGGGCTTAGCCCCCCTTGGCACCCCTTGGCTACGGGTCCGCACAGTTTTATATATTTTACATCGGGATATAATATTTCCTCTAAAAACGTTATATAGAGTAGTTGTAGCGAAAAGTGTGCATGGCTGCGTAGCTCAATAGTTAGAACAGTGATCCGGTTATCCGTACGTCGTGGGTTCGAACCCCACCGCATCCGTAGCCAAATTTTCGTGAACGGCTTTATATGGTACTGCTGAACGTAGAATTACAATATTGCTTAACAAAACTAAGATAAATGGCTGGACGAACTTACTAAACTAAAATTGAATATGTGATTAATACTGCTAGCTTAAGGTTAAATCGAGTTAGCTTAAGCTTTTAGAGAGTATATGCAACAAAGCGCATTTGTACATTTATGTTCTGGGGTCCTAATCCTATAGCATATACTACCACCCAGCCGGAAATTCTCTTATGGGTATTAAAAATGTTCCCATGGACAATTTATTCCTTGGCAAACGCATTTAATAATAACAACGGTATTTTAATGTAACAAAATTAGCTAAAATCTCGTTTAGTAATTACTTGAAGTTGAATTGTTTAATATTACAGTTTCGTTATTACATAAACAATATGTAAGCTATCATAGATTGAAAATGTGCCAATGAACTCGAACCAGCCAACGATTGCCGGACTTTTACGCTTTTATTCAATTGTTGGCCCATGTTACTTTAAGGGGCGTCCAGGTTTCTGGTGAGTCTATAATAGAGTACGTTTAGATTCTAGAGTACATTTTTTGCTTAGGTTTAAGCTTAGTCTTAAGTTTAGCTTAGGAACTCATTTTTGCAACGCATTGGTTAGGCTTAGGCTTAGGCTTGGGAATACGCTTAATCTACCGTACGCCACTGAAAGTAACATTGGTCCTGCCGAAGACACAAAGTTTTTGAATTTATGTTATATATCCCTGATATATATTTTTCAGCAATGTAGCTAAAAATACATATTGTAACCTTCAGATGAACCATTTGTAAAGCAAAATTTCCACCGCTGCAAGTTTGCTGGCTAAGATAATATATTATTTTCCTAACCAACCACTGACTCAATTCAATCCGATACCCGATCACTCATTACAGCTTTAATTATACTTCATTTGGGGGGTTCATTCCAGCTCAACCGAAATAAAATATACAACTGTGACATTAAAGTCAATGCCGCTATTGTGTCTACAGACCCGATTCTGGCGTAATGTCAGACAATACCTGTCAACTTAAGCATGGGAGCTAGCAATCGTCGTTAGCCAAGATAAATAGGCATCTTTAAACTACGACAGTTTGGTATAATTGTTAGCACATTTCTTGATAGGAACAGAATTTGTAGGGGAAGAACCTTGGTATGACTCAAGGGCAGAGGACTCTTGTAAGGGCGTCCCACGGGGTAAAGTCTTAAGGCCGAGTTCTCCCCACAAATTGAGGTGGTGCCCCCCCAAATAGACTAGGTCTAATAATGAACAATAAGGAATTGCAATTGTAGGGGTTCCTAAATTGTTTGGTGCCACCTCGAAATATTATTTTCTGCGTATGCCCCTGGACATATAGCCTGTTATACCGCACACAAAGCTACGATACCTAAAATTTTTGGGTTCAATGATGGTTTGTAGGAAAAATTTCAACCGGAAACCTTGGTTTTCAAACTGTAAAAGCACCAGTCTTATCGTCCAAACAGTTGTTTGGCAGTTGCAAGATTTCGCTCCAATGACTCGAGCCCGAGAACAACCCTTTCCCACATGAATATTCAACATTTCACCTGAGTTGTAGTTTTCAGTTGAGATTCGAACCCCGGTCTCACAGGATCAAGACGTTTACCGTCGGCCATTGTCACGTCCTGTGGATCATCTTACCAAAACGGTTGTGCTATGCGCATTTTATTGCGTGTTTACCTTTGTATTTTAGTTGAACTCTGACTATTGTCTGTGCGAGTAAATGAGATTTTTTGCATATGTTACTCTGGAACCAACTTTAAACTCGCATCCACTTAACTTGTTAGGGTCACCGTTGCCGGAGTAGACAGGGGTTGGTGCTTCCCCCAAATTCCAGGGCGGGGACCCCAAACTTGCGAGCGAAGCGAGGCAGAAGCCAGGCGCATTTTAAAATTTTTAAGCGGTTTTTGTTTCAACCGGTTATGGTGAGGGCCTCTTTAGGGGTGGGGTCCCCCAAATGAGGGTACGAGGGGTAGCTACCTCAGCCCTGAGGGTCGTCCTATACTTTTCAAAGCTTTTAATGTTTACCGTCGCCGTCCGTTGCCGTACGTCGCCGTACATCGGATGGCCGGCGATGGGCCACGACACGCGTAGCGTCCCCCTTACTGCCCATGTCTTGAATCCGGATTCAGCATTCCTTGACTTCATTGCCGTCAAAAATTTAAATCAAACGCGTTGCGATTTTAATTGATTTATATTCCCATCAAATACTCGCGAACCGCATCCTTAAATGGAAAGTTTCACAAAGCCGTCGTCTCAACCGTGGTCTGATTACCTTTTGAAAGCTTCGTACTGCTACAGCAATAATTGTTGTTGCACGAACCATTATTTTTTAACTTCTTCGTATTGTATTTATCAAACGATTGTCATTTTTTAAAATTCAACTTTTCAAAATTTAATACTAAAACGATAAGAACCGTTTTAAATCTGGCCAATGTAAACAACCGGGGCGGAACAGTATTATACGCATATTTCTAAGCCTAAGCCTAAGCCTAAGTGTAAGAATGGTCATATTCATACGTCTAAGCCTAAACCAAGCAGAACCATTAGTCTAAAGCTTAAGCTTACTCTATTGCAGTTGCACAGAAAAACGTTCCGCCCCTGATGTTTACATGGGCCTTCAAACCTGTAGGAAGGCAGCGAATAATAGCGAAGCAAATTGAATTTTGATTCAAACGGATGTTCGATACGGTTGGTGAATACGACATTTGCTTGTAGCGTTAAGGATACGCGTTTTCGGTGTTGTTGGTTTATCATCTTGTAAAAAATGAGCAAACGCGGTTGCTGTAGCTTACACTGTGTAGGATTGTGCTATTTTTACCAGGACGGCTCTGAATGCAATTTTACTAGTCTTTAATACAAAATTTTGGTGTTTTGATTTCTGTTGCTGGATGGCTTTAAGGCTCTGAGGCGTCATTTTTCGATTTGACAGTGAGGTAATTTTGTCAAATAACTTACGTTATGCCGACCAAATATGGTCGGAAATTGCCAAAAATTGGTTTGTTCACGTTCACATCTGGGAAGTTGGCGAAAGTGTCAAGGGCGTTGATTTGCTAGATTTTGTATATCCGTTTGATTGGAGATATTAGACGTTTCTGGCTGCCTATGTTCAGTTGAACCTGTATTGGAAGAAGACGTAATTTATATTTTCTTCAACTAAGGCATAAATTTATACTCAAGATGCTTTTAGCTGTTTTGCTTAATCCAACATTGTCAACTGTGTGTCACTTTAAGGTTTTTAGCTAAAATTCTGATTAAATTCATGTAATAATGAACGAAAACTTGTTGGCAGAATTTTTGCCAAACTTTAGCTGGTCAGCTGCCTTGCAAGATGCCATTTTTAAATATTTGACGCTTTTGCAGTGTGTTCCTATGCTATTCTCCTAGTATCATTTTGGTACCACATTTAGCATCGATTAATGTCTTTTCATTTGTTGGCCCATGCAAAGATCAAGGGCGGGATGTTTTTCAGTGGCACTGCAATAGAGTAAGCTTAAGCTTTAGACTAATTTTTTGCTTGGCTTAATCTTAGGCTTAGGCTTAGGCTTAGGCCTAGGCTTAGGCTTAGGCTTAGGCTTAGGCTTAGGCTTAGGCTTAGGCTTAGGCTTAGGCTTAGGCTTAGGCTTAATCTTAGACTTAGGCTTAGGCTTAGCCTTTAGGCTTAGGCTTAGGCTTAGGCTTAGGCTTAGGCTTAGGCTTAGGCTTAGGCTTAGGCTTAGGCTTAGCCTTTAGGCTTAGGCTTAGGCTTAGGCTTAGGCTTAGCCTTTAGGCTTAGGCTTAGGCTTAGGCTTAGGCTTAGGCTTTGGAATATGGTTATAATACTGTTCAGCCCATGTTCTTTTCATTGGACCGTTTGTACAAGCACGAGTACGTGTTTTTCAGTTTTTTTGTTTTCAAAAAACAAAAAACCAGTTTTCCGGTTGTTTAAATTTTTCCGGAAAACGCCTTGTTTGCGGAACAAATTGAAAATTGCAAGTTTGCATTGCTAAACCTGCATATTGAATTTGTATTAAAAATTTGATATAAATTTCATTCAGAAATTTAGTTTCGTAGAAATAGCGTCGAACGCAGACATAAAAATAAACTCACAGAGGTGTCCGGAGTAAATTATACTTGCAGGGCATCGAATAATTTTGGGACCCCCGACCATTGCAATTCAATGTTGTTCATTTTTAGACTTTGTCGATTTGGGGGGCACAAGCCAAATTTGAGGGATGAAACCCGCTAATGCCTCCCCATGCGGACACCCTTGTCAACTTAGTGCTGCAAATATCTGCTTTGGTTTGTTTTCACCCTTAACTTTGTACCCGCGTGCCTAACCGGTGTCCAAAAACTCATTCCATATTGAAACACTTTTTCAACTGTTTGCCTTTAACACATCAGCTATCAGTGTGGTCAAAAAGTCTATTATTTAGTTTTCTGTTTGACAGCGTTCGATTGCTTTGAAATGTTGGCATTTCTTGGTGTTTTAGGCGTTATTTGTCTCAGCAAAACCTAACTGTAGCCAGCTAGGGAGTGTAAGCGGTGGTTCAGATTCCCATGAAGATTTTTCGTTCCTTGCACCCTCAGATTTGGTTTTAGTTCAGCTAGTGGGTTTCGCAATATTCACCCGCTTGCCCATATTATTTTGCTTTAGCCAGCATAGAAGGTTTAGCTGGCTTGGAACCTGTAGCAAGATTCAAATGAGAATAAGCACAATTTCTCGACGCTGTATGGGCTGAGTAGTGTCAAAAATCAACGCCACTTTCAAACTTGCAAGTTTTGGCTGCAAGAAATCGCAGCTGTAAGTTGCACGTGGAAATTTTTACTGAAAGAACTTGGAGCTGTTATTTTTCGCTACAGAAACTCGCACGTGCGAGTTGCAGCTGCAAGATTTAAATGGAAAACTTGCACGTTTGAATGGGGTTTAATATTTGTTGCAAAAATATGGTACACGTAAATCTGTTCGGTCAAACGTTTACGAAAATTAAGCTATCGTAATGATTAGAAGTATAAATATATACGTACGACTAAATTTAGTGTAAAGCCCCATTCACACGTGCAACTTTTTGCAGCAAAAACTTGCATGTGAAACTTGCATGTGCAAGTTTGGTCACAAAATAGCTTTGAAGTTCTTGCAGATGCAAATTATTCACTTGAACCCGATCTATTAAATTCAATTCGCACGTGTGAACGTAGTTGCAAGTCGCTTTAGTTCCTTGCACCTGTATTTTGATAAACTTATGCAACTTGCAGCTCCGAGTTCTCGCTGCAAAAACTCACACGTGTGAAATGGGGCATTTAGACAAAAATTGCGTCTTTACTAAACCACAAAACATAGTCTTTGTGTTTTACTGGCTGCTAGGCCAATGTTACTTTTAGTGCCATAACAGTAGATTAAGCGTATTCCTAAGCCTAAGCCTAAGCGTAAATGTTGAAAAGTGTGTTCCTAAACCTAAACGTCAGCCTAAGCCTGAGCTTAAGCAAAAAAAGCATAAAATATAAGCCTACTCTTTTACTGACCCAACAGAAACCGCAACGACCCTAAAAGTAATATGGGCCGACTGGGATGCTTTACAGGATGACTCCTGCAGGAAATACCAAACCCAAGTTGCCGAACTTGTTTCGGTCTTTTGATGAAGAAATAACTGGTTCAGCCAGAGTTCGTAGCGACCATCTTGATGAAAAGGCTTTGCAAAGGTGCATAAAAAGTCTTTGCCATGCGGCCGGTGTATTCATGGGAACCTACTTGAATTCTACAGACAGTAAAAATTGGGCACACTGCAAAAAATGGTGAGTCAAATTGACTCTCTCCAAAATAGGCTCTACGGGACTACACAAACTGAGTCAAATTTGACTCCGACAGAGTCAACTTGTGTAGCTGATGCAAGCTACATAGGCGACTTTCACAATAAAATGACACAAGACCCTAACGAAAACGTAATAAACTTTGGTTAAAGCTTAGAATGTCTAAGCATACCTTTTTGAGGTCGTCTGAAATGAGTTAAATCTGAAATTTTTAAACAATTTTTGGTTTTTTAAGACCGTTTTAGCAAATCTGAATATGTTTACTTTTTTCAGACTTTTCAAATCTTTAAAGCTGTAACTTTGGCGTACGCCTATGTTTGGGGTGGCGCTGTTTTTTTTGTGACGGACAGCGTCGGACAGGAACAAACGGCTGCAACCGCCCGTAATATTACTGCGTTATGCGATGTTCATGTTTATAACTGGGGCAGTCCGGTACACGTTTTGTCGCACGTTGATTTGATATCAACATAAAATGTTGTGATCTAAATAACGGATATGACGACAAAATGTGGATGCAACATACACTGCAAAAAATAGTGAGTCAAATTGACTGTCTTCGAAGTAGGCTCTACCGGACTACACAAAGTGAGTCAAGTTCGACTCCGCCAGAGTCGAATTCAACTCTCTGAGTCGCATATTTGACTTTGACGGAGTCAGGTTTGACTCAGCTTGTGTAAGTAGTCCCGAAAAGCCTGTTTTGGAGAGAGTAAATATGACTCACCATTTTTTGCAGTGCGTCATTGAATTACAAATCTTTGATCTTAAGTCATCATCGCATACAAATAGCCCAAGTCACATGATATTGCGGACACTTTTGCGAATATTATATGATATTCCAAAATTCTACCTAACATTACATAATATTATGCGAGACAATATAATTTGCGCTCGCTAATAAAATAGTGCATAAAAAGTTAGATGACTTAGCATTAAATGATCACGATTGGGTAATTAGTTTTGTTTTTGTATTTCTGGCGAAATTTTTTCTAAATATATTCCTACGTATATACAAATTATTCAAATTTCAAATTTTAGTATCATATGACATTCTACAGGACATTCAAGCATGTTTACCACAACCTTGCCGACATTTTCAAACATGTCATAAGATATCGACAGACAATATCTCAAATATGATATCATCTTGCATTAAAACAGTGAGTATCACATCATGACAGCAGACAATTCAATTTTTTACATTGATATCGGATCAACGTGCAGACAAAATGTTACCCACTATTGTAACAGGGACAAAACGTGTTCCAGGTTGCTCCCAGTTATACCATAAACCTCGCATTATACGTAGAACGTTAATGTCTATTCAGTAAAAATGTATCAAAAGTATATACTTTCACTTTTAATGAACTTAAAAATAGCAAATATTTATCCTCAATGTGCGTTTTGTTTTTTACCTTTTTCTACGGTCTGTACCATGCAAGACATTTTGTCAGAATTACGGCTAATAATAATACAACTTTAAATTGGCTGAAATTTACCGTTCAAATAGTAATCAGTGGCATTTTAAAACAATATCTCTCAAATTTTTAAATAACGGGTAACAAAAATATGTATATTTACTGTATAAACGTTTTCTAATTTAGCTAAATTTAATGTTCGAACTTGTGGTCCATGTTACTTTAAAGGGCGTCCAGGTTTCTTGTGGGTCCATAAAACAGTAGGTTTAGATTCTAGATTGTACTTTTTTGCTTAGGCTTAGGCTTAGGAACACATTTTTGCAACGCTTAAGCTTAGGCTTAGGAACACATTTTTGCAATGCTTAGGCTTAGGCTAAAGAATACGTTAGATGGCCAAACTTGTAATAGAATTATCTTTTGGTTTTGACTAAGGTTGAATTTTGGCGGAACAAAATAAGCTCTCCCTTTCTGATGAACCTTAGTTTCTGGCAGGGTTGTTGATCGGAAAAAATTACCGGAAAAAATGTTTTTTTTTCATTTTTTCCATTTTTTTCCGAGGATACGGTATGTAACTAATTTTCATGCAACACATTAACAGTGACCGTGTGTGTATGTCCACCAGGACACATTATATGTCCCAAAAAGAGCAAAAATTACATCATATGAATATATAACTGGATTACATAATTGAAGCTTTGTCACGAGATTCAATGTAAAACTACATATGCATCTTGTTCGGTTCACTTACCAGATTTAGCCGACAGTGGGGCCAAAGTTTGGGCGCTCAAAATTGAAAGCTTGCTTTCACCGTATGATTTGACACAAGAATACGTCTAGTGTCAACCTCGCTTTGCACGCGCGATTACAGCAATTTAGAGGCTTTGATGTCAGGAAAAACTCAAAAGTGTCTTGGGATTTAATATATACTTACAAAAGCGATTGTATTATTCTACGCCAAAACTTCAATTTTTAAAAAATTCGAATTGTAAGGACCCAAATTCCTCCATTGGACTCAAAATTTTTTGTCGAAAAATTATACCAATTATATACAATTTGGCACAGGTTACGGAACTAAGACGAATATTGTTAAATGTTTCCCAATCAGACGTCTGGCTAACGAGTCAGTGATATATAATTTGTCCAACTTTTCGAAAAAAATTTTGTGTCCCAAAGGGTTGAACTTGTTGCCTTAATCGAATTTTTCAAAAATTCAGATTTGGGCATGGGATGATCAGGGGATGTCATCAGAAGCTAAAATATGATAAAAGTTTTTAAATGCAAGCATTTTTGGGCAAACGCGGGCTTATGGTGGGATAACCGATCACTCAGACAAAGAACGATTTTTTTCCATTTTTCCATTTTTTTCCGGAAAAAATAAAAAAATTCATTTTTTACGGTCATAATCTTTTTTCCGGAAAAACAGCCCTGGTTTTAGGTGCTGGATAATGTCTAAGCTAAGGACCTATGATTCAAGCAACAACGCTGTTAAAACGTAAATGTTAGCTGAGATCGATGAATCACACCTTCTTGGTTTAAAGTGAAAATATTTTCAATTGCATTCAGTGAACAAATTTAACAAATCCTGTCTAAATTGGCCACCCAGGCCCATTCCAACCGGCTGAACTTCAATTTGAACATCTAAAACTTCGGACTGACATTCAAAGCGTTATATATAAATATATATAAATATATAATATATATGTATATATAAATATATATACATTTCACCTACATATATATCTGGCATTTCAGGCATTCAAATGCATACTTCCGTATACTAATTGCACCAGGATGTAAATTATATTTATCCTCGCATAAACACAACTCAAATCGAGGTATCAATGACCACCACATCGCCTGAAAACTTTTATCCGAGCATAGAAATTGCGTTTAGAGACACTTTAGTTCGCACACGGTGAGTCTATTGTGTTCAGAGTCTGCGCTATAGTAAAGCGACTTTGAGCCTGACGTCGACCTGGTATTAATAGCAGATTTTAAACAGCTTTCCTGGTGAATCGAAATGGGGCTCGTCTAAGCCGTGGTCCTACACCAGGGTCAAAACTAAAAAATTTGGTACTTAGATTTAGCGTAAAAATTCCGTTTAGTTTCTCGGTCGCTGGTTTAGTTTAAACCACAATTTATTGCGCGACCCATCTGTTGACCAGGTTTCGCCATTGAAAACCTTTTAGATTTGCAACGCAATGATGTCTTAAAATTTAGTTTTGCTCGGAACTCGAAAACCCCAGTCATTTGCGTTTAGTAAATTCTGCCAAGTGCGATTAAGTGCAAAAGCGACCGTTTTTCAGTTGAATATCGCAGTCAAACCGTCGATTGCTAAATTGGACCCATTTTGATTGTTTTGCATATTCAAAATTTTGAAATGTGACTAAAACCCGCAAAAGTGTTAACGGTACTCAGAGGCAGACTAAGTCTGGGAAGGCTAAAAATTAAAACTTGCTTATATTTTGCCAGATCCAGGCGTGAACCAAAATTAGGTGATAAAAATAACGTTGATTTTGATAATTTTTATGACAACAACAACAACAACAACAACAATAATAATAATAATAATAATAATTATCATCATCTGTAAATTGTTGTCAAAAATTTGAATTTCAACTTTATTTCGAGGAAATATCAACAATTAAAAATTACAAAATTATCCTAAATCGTAATCTGAAACACACTGAACCCGTCAACTTTTACGAAAATACAAAATAAAAATTCATTAGCCAAATTGCCGGATCCGCGTGAACAATTGTGTCAGAGCCGATGCCGCCGTTGCCGGATGCGGACCTCCGGCGGCAGTTCGTAATATGGCCATACAGGACTTCATAATCGAAGTTTGAAATCTAATTAGAAAACTGTAAGAAGTACTCCAATAATAGTTGCCACATTCTCTAATACAACTTTTGCTTTATCGGCAATGCATAATTAACGTCTGAACCGTTGTGCTGTCGTCATATTATAAGGTTGTCAATACGGACAGGTTTACCAAGATATAGGCCCTGGGGTCAAAATGCGGCGCCCTCCATAAAAATTTCTATTTATACGGTTATGTCATTGCATAATTAAATCATTATTAACGATTTGCTAGTGTCATTGTAAACAAGACAAAATAAAGTTTTATAACATTTTGCAATCAGCCCAACTCGCCGATCCAGCGGGCAGGCGTTCCACCCACGCCATCATCACTTCATCATCAGGGCTCAAAAGTAACATTTTGTTTTATGATTTAGTGCTAAAATTGCGTTTGGCTTTTTGCTCACTTCGCTTATTGAGGTGTTTATACATTGTTTATATATTGCGCAGCGAACCCCACAGTCAAAAATTTCTGGATCCACCAATCGACTCCTGCCCCCAGCAGTATCGTTTCTGAGTAACGCAACTGTCAACGAGGCGATGTTAAGTAGTCATGGCGTAGGCTTCGCAGGCACGTTGCCTGCTCACCTTGCTAGAGGGGCTAAAAAATTTTTCAGGTGGGGCATACAAGTGTTTTCGTTTATCAAAGGTTGAAAATATTCTAGGGGGGCAAAATTAATTCAAGGGGGCTGAACACCCCTGCCCCCTTTGGCTACGAGCCTGAGGCTTAGAGTTGGGTGGAATTGATTAATTATTTCATTTGTGAACTTGTGGCATACGCATATGGACTACTTAAATGCTGGCACGAGAACTTTTGTAATATTTTTGTTAAGCTTAACTCGATTCATAGGTGGCGTGAAATTTGAAAAATTAAAACGTCCAAGATTTTAGGTTTAATTTTGAAATTATTATGTAAGCTTGCAATCAAAGTATTGCAGTTGTTATTTGATTATTGACATATGTTGGGTATTAGCATAAATTCCACATTTCACTGAACAGGTAGGCTTTAAGTCTCTCGAATACTGGCCCATGTAAAGATACGGGGCGGGACGTTTTTCTGTGGGACTGCAATAGAGTAAGCTTCAGCTATAGACAAATTTTTTTGCTTGGCTTGGGCTTAGGCTTAGGCTAAGGAATATGCACATTCTTACGCTTAGGCTTAGGCTTAGGCTTAGGAATATTTCATTCTTACGCTTAGGCTTAGGCTTAGTCTTAGGCTTAGGAATATGTTCCTTCTTACGCTTAGGCTTAGACTTCGGCTTAGGAATATGCTTATAACATTGTTCCGCCTCTCTTTTTTACATTGGCCCGAATACGCTACCGTCAATGATGAGCTAAAATCGTACTTGATTTTACCTGCGGCTTGCCAAAAATTGTTTTGCATTTCACAACTACAATTCACAAAGTTTGAAGTGTCGTTGAAATTTTCGTTCTTTTTTAATAGATATTAAGTTTGTTGAACCGAATAGAGCATTCGGCCATAGGAGTTCGTTTACTCGTTATAGCTTTAAGCGTTGAAAAATTTTCAACTCCCGTTTAAAATGTCATTTAAATACAACATAAACGCCTGTGTGATCCTAGTAAACTGAACGAATTTTACAATACTTACGAGTTTGCGTTGAGGCTGGTCATCTTCAAGAGGGGATTCAGTTGAATCTCTCATTCGGAACCAATGTTTACGCAGGTGTATGTATATATCATTAAAAATTAATAAAGTTACACCTCGAGCAATTTGCAAATTTCCAACTGGACCGGCCCTGCGCGTCCAAAACCCAATATTTTACCGGCGCGATTGCGTTCACTGTAGTGACCCGAATAAGAGGGGAGGACTGATATTTATTTGGCCTCTCCAGAGGGTATACCCCCCTTGTTATTCGATTACGAACTTTCAAACTTAAGTATGCTTTAAAGTTTCGAACTCAACTTTATTTGGTTCTGGAGTCATTTATGCGCTATAATTAGAGATAATTGCCGTTTATGGACTCTAATTTAATGTTTAGGGACCATACCCGCTTACGGACGCTTATTAGGGATGCGGATTAATATTGATAGAAACTCAAAATGGGAACCCCTCTTCTTATTACCGCTCTATTATCCGGATCACTATAGTACTGGGCGCAAGCTTGGAACAAAACTGTGAAAATGGGTATTGGCCGAAAAATAAATACTTTTGAATTTATAAGAAAACCTTAAGTATTTACGAAAGTTCCTAAACAATAATAGATTGAGCAATTATTGAAAATGATTGCGGGTCGCAGTACGCTTACATTTCTATTTTACACCAAAGTATTATTGCAATATATTCCGTACGGCGAACAAATTCGTATACAAAACGGATGGGGGGTGCGGAATATACACTGCAGATTCTTGAGAGACGAGGAAAAATGCTGAAATACAGATTAAATTTGTTAAATTGAACAAATTTTCTCGCTCGCTACGCCATTCGACAACAATAGTTCAAACGAGCTTATGTTTCGGATAGTTTAAAATCACAAGTATAATCACAAGATTCGTTCTTGGTTACGAAAAAGCAGTTTGAAGTTTTTTTCGCTCGTTCAGTGCAACTGAAGTATCTCAGTTTCAATTTAGATTGATATCCAAGTCAACGTCCGTTCGAAGTTTGAGTTGAAGTGAGAAATTCTTCGGTTTACAGTTACTTGTATGCTTACAAGACAGCTCGTTTGATGATAATTCAAAATTTTTTGGTGTTTATGTTTTTCCGGTTGAATGTTTAACTGCAGGTGCGTATACAGACAGAGGAACCACTGCTTCTCTCGGCCCTCAAAACACAAATTGAGACCTGTATTAAGGTACAATTATAGGCTTATTTGACGGTGGTTAACCAGTTGATGGCTCGCTAACAGGAATAGGTTCAGGCAGATAGTTTTACCTACAGAGTGGTAACATTGAGTATTAAATGGTGTCGATAAAAGTTTTAGGCCCAGTTTGAACGAAATTCTTTTGCTCCATCCCGGTAGTTGTGTCCGCGTCTGTTTGCCAATTCGAACTTAAAGTCGAGTATTTAACGCTCATGAAATTTGCCTTTAAAATTGTCAGAGTTTTGGTATGGAAGTCAATTTTCTACAAAACAAATGTCATGTATATGTGAGAGTGTGTTATATATGTTATATAATAAAATACATTTATTTATGTTAGTAAATAAAGAAATATATATCAGGGTGTCAACGGATATCCGTTTCCGGCAAAAATCGATGTCCGTTTCGGCTTCGTTTCCGTTATTGAAATAACGAAAATTCTGTTATTTTTACGTCCGAAATTGAGTTATAAATCACGTTTTTATCTGGCAATGTTTCATTAGAAATCTGCTGCAACTGTTCGAAATGAAATAAAAATTACGAAATTAATTCAAAATTCTTAAAAATTTCGATAAATCCGCTATATTTTGTTATTATTTTAGAAAGCCCAGTGAATATCTGCACGCCTCTATTGTGTTGTCAGAAAAATAAAACATCTTTAAATTTTTAGACCTCAATGGTTTTCCGTTTCCGTTATATTTACTATCCGTTTACACCCTGATATATATGTATGTATGTATATACGTTCTGTAGAACTTCCTACACTGTCTTGAACGGACCAAGATATGTTTCTGCAATTCCGCTCAGTCGTAAAGTGTCGCCAAATAGAATTCTTGATCCGTATTGGCAGAGGCAGCCTTTATATATTACTTGGCCAATTGTTAACCGCCCTACACGGTTTATTCTGACTCAAACCAGTACATAAACACACCTCCTGCAGCACCACACCATTAATTTAAACGATTCAAAGTATTATTTCGAGAACCATTATTGTGCGGGGGGACGAACGAGGGTGCCACCGCCCCGCCCCCCTACTGACGTTTTTTCGTCTCCTAGCGGATCAACCTGTCGACGGCATTAAATAATTTCATGTAACAATTGGTTAGCCTCTCTAATATTTCTACCGCTGCCGGCAATAATTCCTGGCTGCGGGTTTGGTTATTTCAAAATCGGGTCCTGAACACTAAAATTACACCATTCGTAAACTTAGTCGCATAATTGTTTCTCAAAGACCCAAAAGTGTCGCAGTCTAATTCATCTTAGACAGAAACGATTTCATGGGGTGAGTGACACTTTGATATCGGCCAATGTTTACTTTGAGGGGCGTAACAGTAGATTAAGCGTATTCCTAAACCTAAGTGTTGCAAAAATGTGTTCCTAAGCCTAAGCCTAAGCGTAAGCCAAAAAACGTAATCTACAATCTAAACCTACTCTTTTATAGACTCACCAGAAATCTTGACGCCCCTTAAAGTAACATGGGCTTTGATATCGCTGGAAGATATTCGATAGTTTGCCGCATACGCTATACTGATTTCTTGTGACCCAATAAATTTTTTTTCCAATTTATATCTGACAATTTTTTAACTCAAAAAGGGAGTTCACGGGTACTCAATAACCGATGCCACCCCCTGCTCGGAGTTGCTTCGGTGTGGCTACAGATAAGCTTAACAGCTACGACTGCTATTAGCTAAGTATTTATACATTTTGACCATTTATGTGTAGAAATTGATGTCTTTTTTACGCTTGAGTTAAAACTTTGACGCTATTTTGCATGACCGCTTGTGGGATAATTACACCCACTAAGTCGAGTGTTACGTTGTCCAGTAAAATATAAATTGTTACAGTGGCTAATAAATAAACGTCGAACACGCGTTTTACCGGCAGAAACATGGCTTACAATAAATTTAAGTCCAGGAACCGTAACCTCAAATAAAGTCTATCGGCTATCATCAGTTGGTGATAGGTTTTTCTACCTTTCGAACCAGCGCATGATGAGTGTCGAAATTCAGCTCAATTTTTGCATTTGATTTGTCCGACTACAAACTTTTAGATCCGCAATTGCAGAGATTCGTCAGTTAGAAAACCTATCGCGAAATAGTGATAGATGCTATTCGTATATGAGAATATGGGTTTAGATTTCACTTAAGGTTTGTTGCTTTGACTTTTATCGTACACACGTGCAAGTTTTTGCTGCGAGAACTTGCAGCTGCAAATTGCACGCTGAATTTGCATTTTTTCATCAGCCAATGAAAAAACGGCTGCAATAAATTCAGTGAAGTCGCATTGTTATTGACGCATGTGAACTAAATTCGGAGCTTTGATTTTTAATGAATTATTTGCAGCTGTAAGTTTTTCGAACGGCATTTTGGACAAAACTTGCAAGTGCAAGTTACCGCTGCAAGTTCTCGCGGCAAAAACTTGTGCGTGTGAATAAGGTTTTAAAAATTTCGACCTACTAAAACCTACTTTTTGCATACGTGTTTTCTGAATAGTTTTAGGTCAGAAGCCGCCTGTTTAACGAAGTTAAAACCGTAAGCAGGGGCTACTAATTTTTAATTTGTATCTTTTTATAAGATTTCAGTTGAACGGTAAATCATTAATATTAAGAGTCAATGATGGCTTTTAGACAAGAGTATGCAACTCACTGGATTTCACGCAGTGCAAAATGCAGCAGATAATTGATTTGTGTTGTGCAGATTTTAATTTTTCGTAATAAACAAAGGATGATGGCTCAAAAAACGCAACGCGTGCAGGATACATTTCTTTGTTTGCGGTCTGAGCCCCTATTCTCATAATATATGTGTAGCGCCTATCACCTGTTGATGATAGATCGTGCAGACTATGGAACCAGCGCGTGGTGAGGTTCAAAATGTAGCACATTGTTTGCGTTTGATTTGCGCGGTTTCTGCACCAATTGTGAGATCTGCAATTGCAGATGTTCGTCAGGTTGAAAACCTATCGCTAACTGATGATAGATGCTATACGCATTTAAGCATATGGGGCCTGAACGCAACCTTAAATAATGTTTCGGGTACTGAATCAACCGTAATAATTTTGTCTTTATTTCAGATTAATGTATTTAAAAATAGTATTAATATTTTTTATGTTCTTTACAATTAATTCGTATTTAAATTAGCGAACAACTTATTCTTACGAGGCGCTCGTACGGAGGTTAGCCAACCGTGGAGAAAATGGCTTATCTGAAGCCATTCTGTGCAAAATCAGTGCTTTACACAATTTCTGGTAAGTGACCAAATATTTATCTAAAACCCTATTCACACGTGCATGTTTTTGCTGCGAGAATTTGCAGCTGCCACTTGCACTTGCAAGTTTTGTCAAAAATCCCATTTGAAAAATTTGCAGCTGCAAATAATTCATTAAAAATCATAGTTAGGATTTTAGTTCACACGTGTGAATAACCATGCAAGTTCAATGTATTTATCGCATCCGCTTTCTCATTAGCTAACTGAGGAATCCATGTTCTGCGTGCAATTTACAGCTGCAAGTTCTCACAGCAAAAACTAGCACGCGGGAATAGGGCTTTACGTTCTTTTTTCGTGCGCATCTTGTACCTATTATCAGTTTGTTATTACCGGTATTTCAACCAGATAGCATCACCTTCAAAAAATATATTTAAAACCCTATTTACACGTGTAAGTATTTGCGTAGATAACTCGCAACTGCATATTGCAAAAAATACTTGCAGCAATTATTGCATGTAAACATGACTTTCATTCTGAATCTTGACGTGAATTTGTATGAATAATTTGAAGACGTCTGCAATACATATCAAGCAGAAACTATACATTATCAGTTCGGTCAATGTAGTGGAATTAATTTCATTTGCAAGGCTATTCATACCTATGAAATAATTGTTGGCGTATATTCATCATGAATAATTTGTAGCTGCAAGTTCTCCGAATGAATTTTCTAACAAAAGTTGCAACTGCAGGGTTCAGCTGGAAGGCACATTTACGCTTAAAGAAGGATTTACTCGAAGTTTTATGACTTCAAACGCTTTCATATCGATACACTGTCTATTTAGTGCTGAAAAATGTAAATAAACTCTTGTCACAATTGCGGTAGGCTGCAAAATGTCATATAAGTTTGATATTTGAATTAATTCAAGAAGCGCACAGCAACACAGTTTTCGAATGACCAATTCAAATGCAGGTGCAAGAAATTAAAGCGAATCGCACCTGCGTTCACACGTGCGAATTAAATTGAATGGCATTGATTCCAGTCAATTATTTACACTTGTGAGAACTTCAAAGCTGCTTTGTGACTAAACGTGCGCATGCAAGTGGCACGTGCAAATTTTTCCTGCAAAAACTTCCACGTGAGAATAGGGCTTGCATGAAAAAATATAAATGCAACTGCAGTGTAGTTAAGATTAACTTGAAGTTTAAGGGGCTCCCGCATTTGGGGATGTGGGGCAATAAGTACAGTTTATTCATGTATATTTTGATTTTTATGTTTTTGTAAGTACGTTTAGCTTCGGCATGCATTCTTCTAAAACTATAAACCGTATGATACATGTTTCAACTTCAAAGCGTACTTAAATTTTGAAAGTACAATTGTAAGTATAACCTTGCATTATCGCTCAAGCTATTGACACAAGACAAATAAAGTTAGGTCCAACTAACAAAAGGCGGCCGATGGCGGGATAACAATAAATAACAGTCAGCGACCGAGCAAAATAGGGGGTTCCCTCTGGAGAGGCCAAATAAATATCAGCCCCCCCTCTTATTCGGGTCACTACAGACGCAATTTAGTTTCCACAAAACATGATAGATCAGTTAAGCTCATGAGACAAAGTGCTATAGTAGAGTTCAGAGCCGATGCGTAGCCAGGAAGGTCTTCGGTACCTTGATTCCCAATCCATGGACCAAGAAACATTGGTGAAGGTTGCAAAAGAACTTATTAAAATTACGCCAAATTTTTCGCTTGTTTCGCTCGCAAAAGCATTGGTCATATTACTTTTCACCTTTTTGAACAAACACATTTTTGGTCTGCCCACCTTATTTAGACGGAGGCATAACCTGTGTGAACCATTGCAGTTTGTGTATCCGGCATCAAAAATGCTCCGCTTATAGGTTACTTTAGGTTTATTACATGTGACAGTGACCTTAATGTAAATAACGGAGGTCGGCAAAAAAGATGTAATTCTAAGTTAAGCAGAATCATAAAGCCCTTCACGAAAATTTGTCCTGCAGAAGCGGTGGGGCTTGAAACCACGACGTACGGTTTGCCGGTCCGTTGCTCTAACCAATGAGCTACGCAGCCATGCAAACTTTTCGCTCGGTTGTGCATTTCGTACCATGCGGAGCCCCAAGGAGTTGCGCACTCTTGTATCATGCACTCTTATCAAAACCATCAGTTCTTGAAATGTTGAGCAAATTTTTTTAATTGCAAAAGTGTGAAATTACATTTCAAACACAAATCCTAAAATGAAATTGCAAAATTTTAAGCTCGCTTGACAGCAGCCACAAGCATTCTTGCATTAAATATTTATAAATTTCCTCTGAATTAATATTAAAGACCGTATTTCGGTTTGAAATGTTTATTCTAACGTTTCCGTAGGGTTTTGAAACGGTTCTATTCGCGAGTTTTCCTGGTTGCCGCTACATTTTATTTGTTTTTTGTTACAAACAAACGATTGAGAAAGTTGATGCCCAATGCTGAAAGTTTTAATAATTCAAGCCCAAAAATCAGGGGCGGAACGTTTTTTGCGAGACTACAATAGAGTGCGTTTATGCTTTAGACTTATTTTTTGCTTGGTTTAGACTTTGGCTTAGGCTTAGAAATATGCCTAAAATACTGTTCCGTCCCTGTTCTTTACATTAACCTTGTATTCGATGAAATGCGACAATTTTTACTAAACAAACTTGATCCTGCCGCACAGCGACGTCCAGCGGCGCGAGACTGCGGATCAGGCAACCCTAGTCTGATTTTTAGACATTTTTTCTTCAATTTTTAAACCGAGTCACAATCATTTGCCTAAAAGTTAATTGTTGCATATAAATCGATTTTTATTTATTCGTCAAAATGCGTACTGTTGTTCACTGATGAACGTAAATATCTGGTCCGATAATGGCGTCGTGTGAATACAACGTTGCCAGGGCCTAAACTCCCAAAATCAGACCATCAAGGATCCATGCCTAGCGTTCTGACAATAGATATCTCGCAATCTGGCAACTTTTAGCATTTTAAAATAAACTACGCCAGAACCGAAGCCTACATTGAGCGACGTTTTGAATAGAAAATTTATAATCT
>JASANG010003941.1:0-26971 GCA_030248215.1 Enoplolaimus lenunculus
GGCGATACAGGATACCGGCTTAAGTCCAAATCACGAACTTCTCACAATGTATAGATACGGCCAAACTGATCCAGCGCTATGAGAATTGGCAAGCCGCTCTGAGAATATGCAGGCCTCTATATATCACGTTTTACAGCGTTAGTATATCGCTCATTCCGTCAGCTATATAAACAATGTTATTCCGATTCCGATTCCGCTTCCGACAAAATCTAGTTCCAGTTGGAACCCTGCGGGACAGCAATACTCCGGAGAGCAGCATTTCCCGGTCCTGTTTGTGCATATGCGAAGACAAACTTCGTTGTTGTTGTTGTTTTGTGGGTTCCTCCATTATCCACTAGCTCCCCAATTTTTCCGTTTAACAAAGAAAGCATATTGTTGCAGAGGCGTCAACACAGGGGCTTTGAGTGGCTGCCCCTCCACATTTGGATGGTTCTCCATCCCAAACTCGGGCCATACATTGTGATTAAAATTGATTTTTTCGATCCATTCCGTATCCCGTCGTTCAGAGATTTGCAACTTTACCCGTGTTTTGAACGAAAAAAATTCGCACAGTTTTAAAAGGTGTGTAATGATTCCAACCAAGCAGCACTTATTTTTATTAAAGAATTAATTAAAAAAAGGTTTTCAATTAACATTCGACAACAAGTATTTTATATAGCGCCCGCAAGTTATTAAAAAGTAGCGACATCACGATTAATTTCCCAAAATTCACTACAAATTTTGTTCAAATTTCCTGGTTTGTTGTTAAAATGATTAGTACAGTTGTAGTAGTAAAGTGCCCATATAGGCCTATAATAATTATCAGTAGTTACAGTTATGCGGGGTTCACGTTATAACTGGGGCAGCCAGGAACACGTTTTGTCCCATGTTGATTCAACATCAACAGAAAATACAACTATTAAAATAGCGGGTATGAGGACAAGAACTGAATATCATATGATATTTGCTTACAAACCACTGCTGTCAAATAATCTATGTGTACAAGTCCGTTCATATCATATGACGTTGTAGGACATTTGCGTGAATGTCTTAACAAGTTGCGAACCGATAGCTTCAGTAACAGGAAGCCAAACCACTGAACTACACAACACACTCCATAGCGTACTACTTTTACTATTTAAGTACTTATAAAACGCGAAGAAATATATTTCCTTTGAAAAATATGATTTGGCACGCCCAATGGAGGACCTATTAGAGCATTCGGTGTATGCCCGTTCGACAGGAAGCCAAACCAAGTTTTTATACTAAAGTTTTATTATAGCGCTAAAAATAGCGTCCCATTTCTCGCTCGCGTCCATTGCGAGTTTTTTTGCTATTATATCTAAAGCCCCTTTTACAAATTTCTGGATCTGTTATCAAATATATTGATTATATAAGTGAGAACGTAGTGTGCGAACGTTAATTATTAAATATATGACTGTAAGCACAACACTGTATGTTACATATTTGATATCGACATAAATAAACGTTGGCTGTATAGCCTAGTTGGTAGGCGCGCTGTACGGCGACACGGCTGGACGGAGTTCAATCCCAGTTGGGGTCGAAACATTTCGTGAGCACCCTATTGTGTGCTGGTTATTCAGTTGTTTTAAACATGATTATATTTTATGGGCAAATCAATTGAGGTACGCAAGTATTCACCCGGGAACCTATGCAAGAAACGAATCTCAAGAAGTCAAAGATTTTGAAGATTTTCGTTGTTTTCATTTCAAATGAAACAATTTTAGCATATAGTATTGTAAAACATATTCTAGTGTGTACTACTATTGCACGATGAAAATGTTTCTAATATATCATATGATATGAGAGTACATCAGTTGGAACATCATATGATATCCAAAAACAATAAAAACAATAAAAGTTAAAATTCATTCAACTATACGAAGTCAGTTCTTCGACACAAAAACTGCTCTTTTTCACCAGACGAGCACCTTTTTATAGCCTCTTTTTGTCCTTGATTCTGGTTGACAAATGGGGTCATTATCGTAGCCTAAAATTTTAAATAATACGAATTTGTGCTATATTTAAAATTTTAAAGCAATTTATATTTAAAATTTTAAAGCAATTTTGTTTCGATAAAAGCGAAACTTTACGCTTGAATAATTTTGTTAGGCAGTTTACGCCAAAACAACAGAATTAATTTGGCCAATTCTTAAGAAAATTTTAGTAAGTTTATAAAATTTAAACTTTATTTTTGTGGTATGCGGTTCTTAATGAGGTTGTTTACATCGATTTTAGCTCAATTTATACTTTTTGTGCTTTTGTCAGCATAAATTCCTCTTTACTTTAATTCGCAAAATACTATTCAATTTTTGACGTTTTTTAACAAAATTTACAAAATTTACAAAAACTGCCGCCTCACCTTTCACGGGCAAATTTTAAAAGCAAGTTAAACTCACTACATCAATTTCTGTCGCATCCGTTGCCCCCAATTTGATTGATTCTATCAAAAACATTTTTGTCAAAAACACGTTCGTTTTTGACCTTCAAAAATTAAAGGAAGAGTAAAGTGTGAACATCACACTTTACTTTTAATTTTACTAAGGGTTTTTTAAAATTTCAAGTGCAAGTGCTCATCACTTGCACTTGATTATTACATCAAGGTCCTTTTGTTTTAACTTTGTTTTTAAGTTTTGTTTTTAAGTTTTGTTTTTAAGTTTTGTTATTAAGTTTTTTCTTTTCTTGATAGAGTTTAATTGAACTCGGGTCGGGAGGGTTCCCCCCAACTATGTTGCTCAAGAGTGAACGGTGTTCTCCGCGAGGGTAAACCCAGGTCTGAAATCAGACCCGGCTAGGTACGGTAACTGTATGACGAACGCTCTGCAGTCGCTTTAACTGTATCTAGTTGGAGGCCAAAGTACCTTCGGGGCTGGTCAATGGCTGACGACAGGTGTAGATCTATCGGAATCTCTTGAGTAACTTTAAATTTGAAATTAATTTTTGATCTGTTGGGCGTCTTAGTTATTTTGTCCTTCAATCAAACTCTGTTGCTTTCTGTACCGTAACAGGTGTTTAAATTGAAATGCAGTGATAAGTCAGCTGTGGGTGTCAAGGGTGCAGGTGTACAGAGGGGAGTGACAGGTAGCGCAACCCCAACTACGAAAGTCTTCGTACCATCACCCGATCTAACAAATTTTGTACAATCTGAATAGAATTTGATTTGTGTACCATAATCCTTTTTCCCCACGGAAATTTGCAGTTGTCCCGTATTCTCATTTGCCCGAATGAAACCTGTCCCGTTTTCCCAGCAAATAATTGCAGCTGCCCCGTTTTCCCATTTGCCCGAAACAACCCTTTCCCACTGTCCCGTTTTCCCAGTGAAAATTTGCAGACGTCCCGTTTTCCATTTGCCCGAAACAAACCTGTCCCAGTTTTTCCGTTTTATCAACGAAAATCTGCAGCTGTCCCTTTTTCCCATGTGCCCGAAACAGGCCTGTCCCACTGTCACGTTTTCCCAGCGAAAATTTGCAGCTGTCCTCCATTAGCCCGGAACAAACCTGTCCCGTTTTCCTGTTTTCCCAGCGAAAAATTGCAGCTGTCCCGTTTTCTCATTTGTCCGAAACAGGCCTGTCCCACTGTCCCGTTTTCCCAGCGAAAATTTGCAGCCATCCACTATTTGTCTGAAACAAACCTGTCCCGTTTTCCCTGCGAAAAATTACAGCTGTCCCGTTTTCCCATTGCATGAAACATACATGTCCTATTGTCCCGTTTTCCCAACGAAAGTTTGCAGCTGTCCCATTTCCCGAAACAGGCCTGTATCGTTTTTGAAACGAAAAATTGCGGCTGTCCCGTTTTCCCATTTGCTCGAAACAGGCCTGTCTCATCGTCCCGTTTTCCCACCAAATATTTGCAGCTGTCCCGTTTACCATTTGCCTGAAACAAACCTCCCGTCTTTCCGCGAAAAATTACAGCTATAGATGGGTACCGGATATCCGGATATCTGTATATTAAAAAGATTCGGATCTGTATCCGAAATAAAACGTGTATGCGGATATTCGGATAACCGGATATCTGCCGGACATCCGAAATGCTTGTCTAAATTTTTTTCATTAATTTGCATGGTTTCCCCACCAAAGTAGCTGGAGCTGACGAAAAAATTCTGTATCCAAACCTCAGAGAGAATATTAAACCATATTCTTGCACAATTGTTCCATGATGATTCAAAATCTTTATTTCTTAAGCAAAAATTGTAATAGAAACCTCTACGGCTTTAAAAGTAACATGGGCCTGAGTTTCTGTAGAACTCGATATACGGCTGGGTTACACACAGGTCTAGCTTTATCCGTAAATTCAATGCAACGCTAATTTACCTCTGCGACGTTTTACCGGTTTTATTTAACACAAAGTTTTTCTGAGTTAACACTTCGTGTATCCGACAATGATGATAGCAAGTTTACTGAGAACAGTGTGATATAGACTACAGATGAACACCGGATATCAGGACCGGATAAGAAAAATGTGTAAGGACCCCTACCTTATAATTTGTCCGCACTCCCCACATAAATTTTTTGTGATAAAATGATGGTTATATTACCATTTCAATGTGTCCTCTCATCATAATACTTAGTGGTTTAAATACGGCAAAGGACAAGCCAAATCAAATCAATTTTAAGTTGTCAACGCAAGTATTTATTTAGTATCCTGCAGCAATCTTCTAAACTGAATACCCAGAACTATTGAGGTACTGTAGTGAGTGACCCGAATTAGACGGGGGACTGACATTTATTTGACCCCTCCAGAGGATACCCCCTATTATTCAGTTACGGACTGTTATTTATTTTTAACCCACGCTCCGCCACCCTTCGTTGCTGATATATATTTGATCCTGGATTCATTTATGCGCTACAATTAGGAATAATTGACATTTATGGACTCTAATTAGGGTTTAGAGACTCTATCCGCTTACGGACTCTTATTAGGGATACGGACTCCTATTGATTGGGACTCAAATTGGGTACCCCCTCTTATTCGGGCCACTACAATACTATGGCATAATAAATACCGATTTTTAGAATTGTATCTTTTATGCTCATATCAATTTGCTTGAGGGTCAGGGTACTTCCGTTTGTGCAACAAGTATAAAACAAGTGCTTAAGAAACGAAAATTGAGGTTCGGAAACTCAAAAAAACACAATCGAGTTTCGGATATCCGAAATAGAAAATTTCATTTCGGATTTCCGGATAAATATCCGGCAAGAATTGCCGGATATGAAAAAATATGTGATGCCCATCACTAATTACAGTGTACCCTTTTCCCATTGCAAGAAACATACCTGTCCCATTGTCCCGTTTTCTCAGCGAAAATTTGCTGCTGTCCAGTCTTCCGACTTACTCGAAACAAACCTGTCCCGTTTTCCCAACGTTGATAAATATAAAATTTATTTTAGGGTGTAGTGAAATATAATTTATTTTGAAAATTACACTTCTACATGGAGAAATTAAAATTGAGTTACACAATTTTATGAAATTGCTATTTTTGCGTACGCGATATTAAAGTAATCAAATGGTCAACAATAAATCCAATGGTGTTGCCGTATTGAGCAAAATGATTTTGTGCACATTCCATGAGTGACTAGGTGAATTGATATGTCGGCACTGGAAATGATTTGTCAAACGCGGACGCTCGAAAATGAATTTCTGATTTTTCACCTTGTGTTCAGGATTTAATGTGGATATGCATGAATATAATAAGGTGTATATCTTACAATTTTCATCCTCAGTAAATTTTTTGTGATAAAATGATAATTGCCTACCTTATACAGCTTTTCCCTTCAGAAAGTTTTTTGTAAAAAAAAGTAATGAGGTCCCTACCTTACAATTTTTCGTTCCGAAAGTTTCTTGGTGAAACATTTCTCGTCAGAAATTTCTGAATTTCCGCTAAAAGCGGGGCACCCCTGCAAGTAACAAGGGCTGAGGTGTGGACGATTATAAGCGTGAATATACATATTTCCATGTAGCTGTTTCTTCTTGAAACGTAAAACGATTCATGTATATTGTTCAAGGGAAAAATAACATTCAATAGAATCCCTGTTGACGAGGTATAAGTCAGACGGAGGCCAACACGTTTTATTAGTCAGTAGCAATCTTTCAAACCGAATATCCAGAACTATTGAGGAAGTTGCATAATCGTGTTTTTTGCTCATACAATCATAGCTTGTGGGTCAGGGTCCTTCCTTCTGAGCAACAAGTCAAAACAAGTGCTCAAGAAACAAAAATTAAAGGTCGGAAACCCAGAAACCGCAAAATCGAGTTTCGGATATCCAAAATACAAAATTAAATTTCGGATATCCGGATAAATATCCGGCAAGAAATGCCGGATATGAAAAATATCCGATGACCATCACTTACCGGAATAGGATAGTGAAAAATTCCGGATTTCCCTACCGGAATTGAAATTCCGGTTGCACCCTGACTAACCGTTATCTCTATCCGTTTATAATACACACTGCTAGCCGCGCAGTTCGGATCTTCGGGAACATTTGACCGTTGTATATTTATATCAAACTACGGTAAGTAGGTCAAGACAAACTTACTATCGTCGTTAGGAAGATTTTATCCGAATAACTCGTTTTACCGTACGCCCTGTTTTTATTAAAAATAACTTGCGGAAAAAACGAGTCGCTTTATACAACAGCCTTCGTATTAGATGCACAAATTAACAAGATTTCAATTATATAATAAATTAGTCATGAAAATGTGCTATCTTGCCCAGTTACAACAAATAATCGAAACTCTCGGTCTCTAATCATGGCGTATAAACGTTGAGCACTAACACGGGAGTACACTGTCGGACGAGGAACACTTGTACGTAAGATATATTCTTTCGACACTGGAGGAGGCCAAGACGGTCGAACGTTTTCATTTTCCGTCGTTAGTGGAGTTTTTTCATCCAGAAAAGATTCGTTACTCCTGCTTCGCGGAAATGGCTAAAACCATCAGACTAGAACAGGTCAGCTCATGGACATAATAAGCGGTCAAATTGCACGGCCTGTGTTTGCATGCATCCACCGTCAACTATTGGTGTGTTTGTTTGTATCGGCGTGGGCCTGCGACCGCCTACGTCTGCGGGCGCACTTAATTCTGACCATAAATGTAAAATGTGACAAGTTTCTGCGCTCATCAAAATACTTTAAGTTTGGCTGAAACGAAGTTATAATACAACATAATATTAATACTTGAGTGCAATTACGGGTAATGTGAAGAGCACAGTAATAGCTATTTTGCATCGTACCATTGCGGCCGCTTGTTATACTCGTGACACAATCGGGGCGATGAACACGATCACGATTGAGTTACAAATCTTGGTGTTTACGGCGCTTACAAAAGATTGAAAAATACATTATTTAGCAACCTCGGCTGCAGTGATCTACAGCAAGCGGTTCAAATCTTATTTGCAAGCGTTTGCTCTCAAGAAACGATCAACCGCGATCAAAGCCTCGATTTGAAATGCAATCGCTATTCATTTAATGCTGTTCATTACTGTCCACTTCTAGGCTTTCGGAATCCTCCACATAAACCTCGCACTATACTTTTTGCGCGACTATTACATGACTTATTCAGAATTAACAAAAGCCGACAAAAACTAGATGCTGATGTTTTGCGCATTCCCTGTAGTATTCTAATATCGAAACTTATATTATACTCGCCAAGCTATACAACATACCCTGTTAACAGTCTGGAACATTTGAGTAAAAAACTCGCCCATTGTACCCTTCGAAGCTCCGGGCACCGATACGGTCATACCGCGTAAAAGCTTTGTAAGCATTTCAGCAAAATCTAAATCGCTGCCAATTTTCGCTGTTGTATCACTTTCAGAAACATTCGGTTTTCGTTCCAATTTTGTATTAGAATTAAGACATCCTTTGAACCGAAACTGAAGTGCTGCAATGCGCGCCATAGCAGTTTCTATTTTGCATATACGTTGCACACATGAATTGTACGAATATTTTGTCGGAACTAGATATGTAGCTTGAGACAATTGGCTTGATAACTGGGATATTTCGGGATTAACCAATGACGGCAATATAGTATCTGTAAATAAAAACAGTATTAAATTTACGCACCAAAACTACTAATCAAACAACACAATCGCATCCTAATTAGCACTCCTAAATACGATAACAGTGACTAAGTACGAAACCACGCCAGTCCCTTGACAAAATAATCAAATGAAAGATGTGTTAACCACTTATATAACTCGCCATCGTCATTAAATCAAAAAGATCACTATGAAATAATTACAAATTTTGGACCCGATCGGAAATTTTGAACCATCTACAATTTAGATTGTATGCTCTTTAAAACGATTTTCAGCCGATAAATTCATTTCATACGGAATAAATAAAATATGGTACGTAAGTGAGATGAGGTCACTTTTTAACCGTGACCGAAAATAATAATAACATTTTTCTAACAAACGTTTGCATATTTTTATCTACTCAGAATTATCATTTAAGCATATTTTTTATCTGCTCAAAATTGTCATTTAATTCATACAGTTAAACTAATAAATTTCTGAATGATGGGAAAAACAGAACGATTGAAAACTTTCAGAAAACTATCACACACTCTAATTTCAACAGACTTTGCACAAATATGAAAAAGAACTTAAGCGGATTATGCAACCGTCAATGTCAATATTAAAGAAAACATTACTTGGTGATCAACTCTGTAAACAGCTCATTCACTTTCCTAATTGCTGTGTAGTTTTATTTACCTGCTTACTTCCCTTCGCCCATGTCTAAGCTGAAACGTAAGCCTAAGAATCTATGTCATCATAATGTAATAAAATTGCTACATCTTTTCTTCAAATCAAACTAGGTCAGCTGATAGCAAATATTCTTTGGTCTCAATTTGCAAACCACTGAGACTCAGAAAACACAAGACCGAGACCCGCGAAATCCCGAGACTTGAAGAGAACGAGACTGCCTATCACAGATTATACATGTAAAAACTGTTGTTAAAATGGTGGTAATGGCGGTATTTCAACAGCTGCTATCACCCTGAACTAGCACATGCGTGTGTCTATATTTGGTTTTATCCTCTATGTTTACCACCGAACTATGGCATCGTAAAACCAAAAATTCTAGTATCCTGCTGTCTATAATGTTAACAAACTTGTGACAAATTGCACCGTCCAGTTGGACTTACTTTTTTCAATCAACGTTCGGTAGCCGTGAAGAAATACAACTGGACATACGAACTGCACTATATCGCTGATAGTCACCGCAGAAAATCGATGCAAAATCTAAAATTTGAAGTAAATAATGTGCAATCTATGCATAGATAAAGCCAGCAGTTTGGAAAGGGGTAAACGTTTTATAAAAATTTCGAAAGAGGGTTTCTGATTTTGGAAACTGTAACCGTGTGTGATAACCATTGTACAAAAATCCTAAAAAAGATTGACTCCTGAAACCTCCCCAGCTACGCCCTTGACTCCCGCATAATTTATTACAATAATGTAAACAGTAAAAATTGCTTTAGATTTTTGTTATACACATTTTATTTTTGAAAATTTACTTTCTCAGCTTCTTTAGTGTCGTCAAACAGTGGTTTTTGACGTGTCACAGGCAGCGGTCGCGCATTATCCCAAACGTCTTGCCACATGTTGCCGGGAACTGACATACGCTGAGACAGTCTGCCTGAAATTGATCAACTGCAATCTAGTTCCAGAGACATAAGTTAAGTAAAATGTTTACCTTTGAGTTGAAATTTTACTTCAGTATTGTAACTTTGACTTAAGAGGGAACTTTCCAATTTGCCAGAGATGGGCGGTCTCGGTCAAAAAGCCAGATAGAGATCGAGACCCAACCTACCGATACCGAGACTTGGTCTCGGTCCAGGTCAATTTTTAACCGTCACCGAAAATAAAAAATTTTCTAACAAAACTTCTGAATATTTTTACTGCTAAGATTTTCAGTTTAATTCATACAATTAAACTAATGAATCGCCGTCAAACTTTATTTTTTAGTTTATTTATCAATTACAAATGGTGGCACGAACGCAACACTTTTATTTACCTCTTTACTTCCACAGGCCCATGCCTAAGCTGATGCATTAACCTAAACCTAAGCCATCCATGTCATAATGGTGTAAAATAATTTTGGGGGAATTTAAGACTTCTATTAAAAGCCATAATGTTGAGGAAAGTACACAAGTACCCAATTTTTAATGGTTCACACATATACATTCCAAAAAACGGCAAAGCATTGCTGCGTCCTTTCATCAACCTCAAAATAGCTCAGCAATAATAGATATTGTTTATCGCATTTTCACCTCTTTGGTCTATGTTTCAAACCACCGAGACTCAAGAAAAGCTAGACCGCGACGGAGACCAGCCAAACCCCGAGGCTTGTCGAGACCGAGTCGGAGATCGCCGATCCCTGATGCCTCAATCACATTCAATAGTGCCCAAAATCTCCACGATCTTCTAATTTCTAGTGAGACCCTGTAACGATACTCTTCAAATCAAAAAAGTGTAATGATGCTGGTTAAACATTAAGCTACTGTTCCATTTCTAAATTTGGGCTCACCTTCACCAGATTCGTTATCTTCCATCCAATCTCGCGGACTAAACCATCGCACAAAATCTGCGAGCTGACACCCAGGATTCGCTGCCTAAAACACGTGACAAATATACTAAAATTATCACGCTGTATTTTAAGTAAGAGCTAGCGATGTTGTGGATGTTTGGATCCACAAAAATTATAATCGTATCCTACATCTGCTTCCATATTATTTTAGTTTTGCGGACGTTAACACTAAAATTTTGATTTCGAAACTATTAGCCCTATCTCACATCAACATTTTCAACTTCTCTGAGATTCAATTTCATGCCAGGATTCGAACCTCGGTCTCAAGAGGGGAGACGTTTACTATTACCACAGATGCAGGAGCTTGACGCTGGACGCCGAGGTGGCTTCCACGTCTTATGATTTTACACTGCACATACATACATGTAAGAATTTGTTGAACACTGTCACCGTATGAATAACGTAGGTATACTATTTCTATTTTGTTTTTTTCTTTTTCATACTGTTCTCAATGAAGGAAAGGGTTAATGTAGAATGACTTTTGCCTCAAATGGGCTTCCACTATGTGGAATGTGGGCTCAATTGTCATACATACCACCAATTTCCCCCTCCATCTCCCACGAAAGCGGCTGTTTAGTAGTTGAAGTTTTTATGCATATTTTTAAAAATGTACACAACGAAACAATTTATAGATACACAACTTTAAAACTGGCCCAGCACCAGCTGTGGTTGGGTTGACCAGTAATATTGTTATAAAAGTTCAAATAGATTTTTTGAGCAATAAAACGTGCCAATCCATGAAGAATTAGAAAAAAAATCCGCATCCGTGGACGTAAGGTCTGATAATCGGCATCTGCATATTTTGCAATATCAGCATCCATAATATCCTTACTGAACGTTATTTTATTATATTCTAAAGGTACGAAATGTTAAAATAAAATCATTTAATATGAATTGGCGGTGGAGGCAGAAGGCAAAATTCCAACGAGAGACAAGCAGCGATTTGAAATGGCTTAGAACGAGCTAAAACTTATACTGTGGCAAAGTTTTTAGAGGAAGTCCGAGCCTCCTCATTAGATAGCTCAATAACATTTCAAGCTAATTCTAAGCGAACCATATACATCTCAAGAAAGGCGCTTACCTTAAAAGCTTGCATATCTGACAAAAGAGAAGCACTTTGCATTTTGGCTCGAACTAAACTTGCATTCTCAGTCGTTCCAAGCTGGGTCAGGACGTTCGCTTGTTCGGATAGCATTCTCTCTGTTACTGGGCTTGGATCCTAAAGTCCCGCAATATAGTGAGATTGGCCGATAAAACGAAAACTTCAACATAGGATAATCAGTGAAATAATCTAAAAAGTCCTAATTTATGCTTAACTAATTAAGGTAATATGCAAATTAGCTATTGCCTAACGATTCAACTATCGGTTTTGGAAGTTTATAACCAATTTATTCAGATTTTTCGTACCTAAAACCCTTTAGTACTGAAATTAGATTGTTTGCAACTCTAATAAGTAGTGAACAATTTAGGCTTCACCAATTATGCAAGTTATCCTGTAGTTAATAAACGGCTTAAAAATTGTGAAACGCCAATGCGAGGTTAACACCCCAGAATAATAAGCTTTCAAACAAAAATAAGTTTGTTAAAATCAGTTCATACGCTTGCTTTGCTCAATAACGAACTTGAGTAACAGGAATATACAGCGGAATTGGTGTCACATGTTCATCTTTCTTGTCGCTCTCTTTAAGACTAGAAAGCAACGTAATACTTTCATGCTGCTTGAGACGTCCTTCGGGCTTTAAGTTTTCCCATATCGTTTGTTTTTCGTCGTAACAATCGAAGAATTCATCGTCATCCAATGTCGAATTGAATGCTGAAACGTATCTCAATATTCTCAAATGTGTGTCAAACCGAACACACCTGTTTGAAAGTAGAAAATAATTGCGAAAACATCATAGCAGCAAGTCAAATAAAATTTGCACGCAGCAAACTATGTAGAAGGAATTCCGCTATAGAAGATGCACAACAAACTTTAGCTACTGCGAATTTATTACATTAAAGATAACAATAAATGTAACTCACACTTAAAATTGTCAATCACTCTATTAAACATTGATGATATGGAACTATGTAAAAGCATAACAACACTTTAACAGTATGTTAATACAAATGTGCTTACAGATCATGCTATTGCGATTTGAATAATCAGTTTCTGACTGATCATGTATATCAGAGCGACTACGTGATTGACGTACGATTTTGTGCCTGATGCAACAGTTCAGCATCTATAAAATGATCTAATGCAAATTTACTACGTCTGCTTCCTAAACAAATTTTTATCGCCTTCCAGCTATAAATGCGATAAATTTAGTTAAACTAGCACAAACTCTGTCTAAGAATCGAAGCTGCAAAAAATTTGTTGCAGGTGCTTATCATGCCAACAAAATGACACAATTAAAAAAGTAAAAAATCGTAAACAGAAGACTTACTTGTAGCTCTTGATGCAGAATACAGGAACTTAAATCGGGCTGCCCAGGTTCTAACCTGGAAATATGTTAAGCAATTACCTCAAACTTGTTAATATTAAAATTTAGAAAAATCACTGTTCCATTTGGTTTAAAAACAAATTTCGCAACAATGACGCAAAACTTTCAAAACGTCGCATGAAAATCCAATAACTTAATAAAAACAATCATGAAAATTTAGCATGTTAAAAATTTAAAATATAATTTAAACATTATTCGTCTGACTTTTTAAATCGATGCTCTTTGCAAAACAAAAACATAAAATGCACTATAAAATATATTCATTTAAAAACACGTACAACGGCAGCGGAATGCCTTTTTCCCACCGATATCTTAGTTCCAGAACAATTTCGTGCCACAAATGACATGCCGCTTTCTCGCACTGAATGCTATTTAAAGTGTGAACTAACGCAAGGCATATGCGACTGGTAAGTGAATTAAGTGGAGCCGCTTTGAACAAAGTTGTGTCCTATAATTATTTGTTACATACAATTAAGATTAACTACAACACTGCGTACCGTTTGGAATCAAATTGAGCTATAACAAAGCGTCCAGCACAACCGGAAGGACGACCATCCTTGCTAATTTATTTGCCAGCTTTTGATGATATGTTGTTTTTTGGTTGGCAGTGTAATAGCGGTCACATAAAAAATCCGAATCCACAAACAGTATATATTACTTGAAGAGCAATTTGTAAGTACCCCGGTTAAAAAATTTCATAGACGAATTTCAAACATCAGAGTGTTGTACAGACTGTTGTAATTTACACAGAAGCAGAGACGCAGCAAACCAGTTTAATGTACAATGTTTGTACTGGTCTTGTATCAGCCTTGATGAAAGCGTTAAAACACATATCGTCCACACTGTGTTTTGCTACCTTCAGTTGCAAAACCGACAAATTAATAGTAAATGCTAAGTACATACCACAGACTCTGAATCCGTATAATCTGTAGACCGCATCACTGATGCTGACATAGCATCTGCGTAATAAGCGCTATCAGATGACAAAGATGACAGAGACACATTGCTTGATGCATGTGCCACACCATTTGACGAATAGTAAGGAGTGTTCATTTAAAAATAATTTGAATAAACATAAATCAGAAAATCTTCGAGTTCACACGAACCGAATATAAAATAAACGCAATAACAGTAGAGTAACTGAATACTTCCTACATTCACATTAAACAAACGCTCACCCAATCAACAACATTTCCAAGGCAAAGTCGATCAAACCAAAAGAAATCGAATATAAACGCAGGAGTCCGAAATTAAGATTCATTTACCCAAAACCTATTAATCTAGATTAAAAACTATTTCACCTTCTGTAATTTGACTATTACTAACCGGATCCACTGTGACTTACAAATCAATGCAAGTAACTAATTCTACATAAAATTAGCTCTTTACTGGAGCAAGGGTGAAATCTCCACCAGCATCAGGGAACAGGTAGTTGAGAAACTGGATCAAATCTTGATCACTTATTGGCATGCTAGGCTTATTCTGACTGCCTTTTCCCGTATTGTTTGAAGAGTCTCGATTGTCTCCGCGCCTTGACCCCCTGAGACCAGGTAAACGGCTGGCGACTTTATCTTTCACATATCCACCCAAAGACGATAACTCCGGAATGGCTGGCTCTGTCAGTCGCGTTAACGCCAGCGAAGCTTGTAGTTCACCAAATTCTAAAAACAGCCGAAACCGTTTAAGTGGATATTATTCAAATTTCGTTAATACGGCGCAAAGAATTTAGTATTAAAGAGATTTCTCACAATTACTACAAAAATTATACGCTATACTTAAAGAATAAAGTTGAGATATTTTTTACACTTACAGCATGTGTGTGAGTTCTGCATCTAAGAAAACAGTCAATATTAAAACAATAATTGATATTAACACGTCATGCTAAGATGTATACGCTGTTTTAGCACAAAATATACATAATTCAAACCAAAAAGAGTTAAACGTACACGATAAGACGAAGAAACATACAGAATGTGCGGTAGATAACATCGACCATTAAATATTAAAGTTTTTCGAGGTAAGTTCATAATAAACTTTGAAGCACACCAGAAATATTCTTGCTTACCTCTGTCTGTAATTCCTAAAACACCCGCCACCGTTCGTTGATCATCGAACAATCTTAGCATATCTTTCAACAAATCATCTGTAAAAATGATATAACGATTGTCAGCCTCAACAGTCAGCCGCGATCACGTTCACACTATCATGTTTTTCATTCGGAATTTTCCAGCAAAATATTTTGGATAAATACAACAATCAAGCCCTGATATCATTGGAAAACAAAAGCCAATGTCGGCTTAATATTATCTGCTCACAGTCCACCAAAACTGCTTTGTAATGTGTCACCATAGTTCCGCGATCAGTTTCGGTTGAAAAGTTTGGCTGTATGCAAAAAAGTAAAAGAAAGTACGTGAAAAATGTGAAAAGTTTTCCTTTTCTATTAACTGCAGATGCATGGGTTGGCAGACTCAATTCCATGCTACTCCGCGTCTGTTGCACATTTTATAATGGCGAACGGCGAAAGCGCGCAAAACATGGGCCAGTAATATCCACGACCGCAACAAGCGAGAAGTCATACACATTCTTCTTTTCTACTGATCTAACATCATACCTAACAATGGAGATAATTTTCAGGGCAGTTTCAACTTTTCAGGTTGAACTTTTAACGGTTTTCAGGACCGTACAGTATAGTATATACAACAACGCTAATGTAATTATGCAAAAATCACAATCTGCCTTCAAAAACTTATACAAGATCTGGCTTTTCATGGTCCAAAAATTCGTGACGCCTTCATTCCAACTAAAACCTTGAAAAACGGGTGCATGCAATGAAAACACTTACTGAGCAAGCATTTGATATCACTGGCAAATTCAACTCTCAATTGCCATTCCGGTGCAGCTGCAGGATTCAAATCAGTGTAAATATCGTTTTCCACAATCATATCTTCGTGTACACAACGCCAGTTGGTTAGCAACTGTATAGCGCTGAAAATTTTACGTTTAGTCTCTTTGCAATAAGTTGATTATGATTTATATCAGTACACACCATCTGATGGGTCGACGATTTTTATGCCTTTGAAATTCGGGTATGAATGTTTTAATTTTTCTGTTTTCGTTTCTAAAATTATGCTGTATTCGGTTCGTGTAGTGGGTTACCACCAAGGTAGACGGCTTCAAAACAGGTTTGAATTAACAAAATTGAGATGAAAAATCATGTGACCTTAAAATAGTCATTGTCTCAATTCGCTGAGCAAAACGTTATCAGTTTACTCCGATTGGTAAATCCAATTAAAACTGGCAGTAATAAGAAATCCTACAGTTATGTCAGTTACTTAGATGCATACAACAAGCAACATTGTCAAGGACATATTTCTTTTTAACTGTAATTTCCCAAAATTAACAAATTGGCTATAGCGGCTCTTGGGCTTAGGAGTCGCGAAGTTAGACATATCTGGCTCCTCAAAGATGTTGGTTTTGGATAACGTTATTGTAACTGATATTTTTATTGCTATAATTATTCTTGTATGTCTACACGACATGCATGTTCCCTGGTGTATCTTAATAGTTATTTCTCGTTGCTAATTGCATTTACCGGTCAGAGTTCTAACTTTAATATAATCGCTCGGAAACACCTAATAATCTAATTTTGAACAGACATACGCTAAGTGTTTCGCACACGGAACAGAGGGATCGCACTCTGACGTTTTCATGCAGACTCTGTTAGCCAAATCTCTTCAGAAGGGTACAGTTATGTTATAGAATTCTCTATGGCCCAGCCGTGCATTACTGGTAGAACACCATGAAGAATAGCTCTCTATGTTTCTTTTTTGTACCACCCCATCCGGGCTTTTCACTTCTTTTTCCCTCTCCCCATTTTCGTTCGTCATACGCAACGGTGTACGGTTGCAGAATCCGAAGTGCACAATATTGCCCTACTGAATTCTTTTTCATTCGTACAGAACATTCAAATATGATCGGCAATAGCTGCAAAAGAAGTATCAGCGGGAGTAAAATGATGTTGTTGAGCTGAAACGAGCTCGGGACGGCAGATTGATAACTATCAAAAAGAAGTAGTGCCACTATACGGCCAGAATATAAGAAAGGGTGATCAAACGGCAAAAACCTGTAAGCTGGTAAAAATGGGTTAACAGCCGCAGTACTCTGTTGGGGTGTCGTCTTCCCCTTACCAGGCCGCCTCGGCATTATTTTCGCAACTTGTTGAAAAGAAGGGCGCGGCTTTTGGAGGACTACGCCCGAATGGCTACAAATTTTAGCCTTTTAAATTTCGGGCTCAGAACCGGCGCTAGCGGATCCGACATGCCGGGAAGGCTAAAGGAAATTAAGCCTTCAGCGGAACTCTGACCGAAAAATGCAATTTTATCTTTCTCGGATTCTGGGGTTAAAATTGGTATCATTTGAAACAATTCGCGGAAACGGGTTAAGAATACTACATCAAACACGGTCCGCAAACTTCACTTTAAAGAGTTATGGTCTTTTGAAAATTTCAAGGTCTTGTGCGTAAACCCTTAGCACACCAACTCCAAAAATGTGACATTCGCTTTCAAGAACTGTTCAGTTTCAAGTTTACTTGGCTTTGTAGCGGGCTCGAACAGTGACAGCAAATCAAGCCCTCATGCACTGCAGGCGACTTACTGCATTTGGAAGTTTCGAGGCGCTGAATTTAGAGGGGGTACGCGCGTTGAGCACGGGGGTCAAGAACTTGCAAAAGGGACCCAGTTAGGATTTTTTCGGTTTCACAAAGGGGGTGTGGGTGAAATTTTGCCTAGAATCTTACAGAGATTTTGAAACGAAAGTGCGGAGCAACAAGCACAGTATTGTGAGTCAACGGTGGCAGGGAAGCCAGTCCACAGGGTATCGCAAGCCTATCTCCAGCCCTGAGGTCAGGAAAATAAGTAAACTAGTGAATGGACTCGAGGGTTCTCTTCCCTTTTGCTTGCATGTGTATCCAAACATTAATAAACCACGGTATGATACGTCACCGTTGTACCAACATCCTCAGTTGTAGGCGGCGTTGTACCAACATCCTCAGTTGTAGGCGGCTAACTGTGGATTGGGCATAATCAGGGATATCGAATCAGAGGCATAGTACCCAAATAAGAAATCTCAAAGGCCTGGATCGATCCGCACTTCTGTTAAAGTGGTCTCTCAATAAGTGACTTAATTTTCTTCAGGATTACTATGGGTGGATCACCCAAGAAACAAACAAAAACCATGGACAAAAGCCGATATCCCACCAAAGGGACCGTCATCTTCTAGGCAAGTAGCTTATAAGGTAGAACCACGGGTACCACTCGGATTCGTCCACAGAGGTACCCGTTGGTCGCAGGCGTAACAATATATGCTATACTCACAACAGCTCTAGGACTTATTAAACATTACAAACATAGCCTACGGTGTTCACTGAATTGAATAAAACTATTGCCTAATCGTTTCTTGACAAGCCCCGAAGGGTAGCAATTCAAAATCTGGTTGATGCAGTCGTGCTTGTAATTGACCAAGATTAGCATCAAAGTCGGGCGGCGACTGTGCCCAGTCGCCATAAATATCATCAACGATTTGAAAACACAACGAAACAGAGACTTTGATCGGAGGAGGCGGAAACACGGGACTTGCCTGTAATATAATAGGTATGTATTTAAACGTAGCTTTTACAAATATTAAATAATGCTCCCGAGGTGAAAATCAGGGGCTAGCTAAGTTAGTATAATTTCAAACTAGGTGGGATTTTCGACCTTGAGGATTTAGCGAGTGAGCGGAATGAATACGGCCTGCGGGAAATTCCGAAAACGTTTCGCCACTTTTGGCTGCACTGATACAAATAACATACTTGGCTCACCAATTTTGCTTTGAAAGCTTCAAGTAATCCAGCTAAATGCATCAGCCGAGGCGGGCCACGCTTGAGATGAACCATGTCAAAATGTGTTCGAACATTCGTTGAAACCCCAACACCGGTATATAACTCACGCCATTCTTTATGCACTTTAACGAAAACCGGGACGTCACTGCAAATTAAATTGGTTGTGGACGTGAATTTGTATGCAAGGAACGAAATAGCTGGCTATCAGAGTTCCACCTGAACTGTTGTTACCGAAATCGTTTAAAATACATTCCAGTTCCTGTTTCGGCATTACGAAACCCAGGAACCCGAATTTTTATGGTGTTGTGCCTAAACATTTAAACATAAACGCCTTTTGTAGTTGCTAAATTATTAGCTCGAAATAAATGCCTTCCATCTCGCACATTTAGGTGAAATGTTGTCGGAGTAAAATGTTTGATGAGTAATTTTGTAAGATCGATGAAAATGAAGACAGTAGTTACAACCACCATGGACCCCACGTAGGTGACTGTTCCAAGGGGAGGGGGTTATGCGGCTGACTAGCAGTTAAAAACGCACGGGACCCTTGACAATGTTTTCCAACAAATTCTAATTGAAATTTTAAAATTAGTCACCCTGAAGATTATTTCCTTGGACAGCCGTCTATGTGAAGCCCAAGGGTTATAACTATTTATAGAATAGATTTACGACTTTTGAAGCTTAATTTGTTAGCTTACTGTAGTAAATTTTTTCTATTTTAAGTATCTCCTAAAGATAGAAGAAACGATATTGTGCCATGTTCATTATATTTTGTATCTTGTTTGTTATAAATTGAGTATAAGTTTAATTAAAGTAAATAATTAAGCAACAAGAATTGTGGCACCCTTTTTGTTGACTTACGCTAATTTAAAATGAAAAAAGCTTTCGAAATCTTTCAGGCACCATTTTTTGTTCACTAAAGCTGTGTCAAATGTAAACATCAAGGACGAAAGAGTGCGAGCCGGTCAATCAATTTCGACATTTCTAAATCGGAAAGTAAGTTTTCCGTAGCCGATCCGTGGATCCCGATTCGGCTTCAACCGAAAATTTACACAATCGCGCAGCAACAACTTATAACATCATAGTAATTCTATATTAATCAAAAAATACGTACCAAACGCAATTTCCCAGCGCCACAAGAAACGCAGATACAACCATATTCCTTCTTGTTTCAGAATATATCACATCTGAACTGCAATATGGACCTAAGACCAAGAATTCTTGAATACCAGACCACCGAACCAAATCGCGTGGAGGCCGTGTTGCACAGAAAGCTTCATCTACATCAGACTTATCTCTTGAACATTCTGTATCATCATAAGAATGATCATTTTGTCCTCGAGATGCAAACGGGGCCCAGTCGGCATCAGCTAACATTAAATCCCTCGAAAACCGTGGAAGATAGTCTTAAAACAATGACGTATTTCATAGTAAATTAGCAGTATATAATTTAGTGGTACCATATATCCGGAACTCCTATACCTGTTTCTTTTCCGGCGAAAAATGAATTCCTATTCGCGGTTCTACAATCTAATTCTCGTTGGAACCCTCGACTGTCACCAATATCACATAATTTCGTTTAAAAGACATTTCTAAGCGCCGCCACATTGTTAGTTTACAACACCGGCTTAGAACAACATATATATTCAACATAACGGTTTACTTTCCGGAAAGGCAACAGACAAATAATTGTTACACCCACAACTTATAAACTTTAGCGAAAATGAAAATGTTAAAGACCAACCAGGCAATTGACTGTTAGAAGATGTCGTGTCCGACGTATTGGGCATTGCTGATTGAAAACACGTAAGATAAAATCGCTGATCGCCATAATTTATCGTTGTGGTTCGACTATACCACTTGTGATCTTGAAGTTGGTCCTGCACAAAAAACAATTAGAGTTGCCCAGAGTCGAAATTTTTACCGGGGCAGAGGCATGACACTTATGGCCCAAGCACTGAGGTCGTGAACGGAACCAACCGTTGCCAATGAATATTTTATTACTACACAAATATAGTTTTGTTGAAAAATAAAACTTGAGTGGAACCAAAGTTATTTATTTATTTGATATATAATGTTAAGTGAAAACAAATGCAATCACATGTAGTTTTTGCATGATTCAAACACCATCATATTATAACGCTTTACACGACACATCCAGTCATATAAATATTGCATCAAAAACTTGGCGCGGTTAGGCCCTGGGCATCTCTAAACGCAATTATATACGTATTTGACGTATCAAACTAAATTATTGATCAAACGACTGGAATATAAGTGTTGCTTCACAAGTGAAGCTCATAGGTATTACGGTAGATTATTATTCACGCTAAACGTTACAAATTATCATACCGCGCTTAAGGGTTTATACTCTTTTCGTTCAGAGTTTGACAGATTCCAGTCACTAATTACTGCATCAATTCGGGCAACAAATCTTTCCCATTCTGTTGCGACCGTAAAATCTGATATCTCAAATACATCTTCCGAATCCTAAAATCAGAAACGTGAGTGACGTAGGTGACGTATCATATCCTCATAAACGCACATGTCGATGTCAGCAAATACGCCACTGACATGTTACAGCAGACATAAACTTGAGCTGTAAAAGTTTAAGCCGTTCGTTCAAAGAGTTGTTATAAAGTGCCTATATCAGGTTTTGCAAACGAAGAAAATCATGTTTAGATAATTGTATTTTAACGCTACACACATCTATATACATATATCTGTTATCTAAGCTACCGTCCGCAAATCTGCCAACCCTTACCTCCATTATCAAGGTTCACAAATCAATCAAGACTAACTATAACGCACAAATTATTGATATATATGTATATCATTATTTAAACACAACTAGATACCTAAAAGTACACCAGCCATGACTTTTCTCCTGCGTGACGTACGGATGTACGAAGGCAAATAAACCTCAGACAGATGCTGCACTTCAGTAAAGTGCTGATGCATGTGCAGTGCCTTGGCCTTGATATGCAGCAGTAGTAAAAACATGAAACAACCAAGATACATGTATAAGGTTATTTACAAGGCATAAAGACAGAAAACTCAGCAGTGAGCTGTGAGGCGACGCGGTTTAGTGATAGCGTGGTGAACTGAGAAAATGTCGACCACCATGAGCCATGAGAGCGAGACTTCGAAAGAACTCCCTCATTTTCAACTGCAAGCACTCAGAACTAAAATTGGCTTTGTTTTATATTTTGCAAGGCTGTTTCATCTGCCACGAGAGCTCATACGAATTCAAAGTTTGGGAACTACTGGTATGGGCTACCTGTCAACAAGAAGTTACACCCATTCCATCGGATCATGAGACAGCTATAGACCTGCCTCATTTGCAGTCAACGATAGGCAATACGTAGATGTTGGATGTATATCCCACTGATAGAAGTCCATCGATTAGCAACCGGTGAAGGTATACTGTCGGACTTGGGGTTGTTATGCTCACGTCTAGAGCAACGTTACACCTTGCACTCGGCGGGGCTAATTGAGCAACATGGTGGACAAACCACTCGTACATCGAGCCGCGTGTTAAACATGGTTCGCTCGACACCGGTTACAGCAAAAGCAATGGTTCTAAGTAACACATCGTTCCCGGTACCCATTACAGGAACGTTACCAAGACGCTGGAAGTAGGACGAAGACGAAAATGGTGGAAGCAATGGCAAGTCAGGTAATACCGGCATCGAAAACATCAGCGATAATGACGTAGAGGACGTCAGCGATGTCCAGGAAGACGATAATAGCGGCAACGATGACACGCATTCATATCAAAGTCGTCTAACACAAACACGATCGCAGTCAGTGTCCGACGACCTGTTATAATGTGCGACGGGTTGCAAATTGTATGTTGTCTTTTGCATATTGTGTCGATTTCCGTGGCAAGGGACGCCACTGTTTACCGAGGGGGGTGTTGGACAACATACCCTATCGTAAGGGATGGTCCTCGATCCGAGGACGATGTAATAGCGCTGAATGCGCTTGGTATTCCGAATTTGTCGCGTTGGTTACGCGGAGGCGTAAACTTGTTTCGGTAAGGTTTCCAATATGCAAATTGGAGTAATATGCATATTTCGATACCTCGGATCGGTAGCCAGCCATAAGGATTAGTATGTTATTTTGGACCTCGAAAAAATGTTGCGTTTTCTCAAGCTATTAAGCTTTCTATTCCTTATTATAAATTTTTCTTTCTTATATTTAATTACATTTTTCGGGTTTCGAGCGTGTAACTTGACTTTATTCGCTCCAGCCACGTATCTTCCACAATTCGTTTACGTTGAGTAAGCCTCCGAGTGACACCGACCGCCCCGGAACATTAGTCAATCAAGCAGACAACACGTGTAATAGAAGTCCTTGGATCAGGGTGCAACCAGTATTACAATTTACCGGAACCGGAATTTGAAAAAATTACCGGAAACGGAAAATAAAAATACATGACACCGAAAGCTAGCGCCTAATTGCTTCATTTTTGTTTTATAAATTTAACACATAAATTTCGTACTATGATCCGACAAGATTATTCGTTGTACCCCGTGTGTGGCTACGATGTGTTCTAGTATTAATATTACTATTGTCTGGGTTGCCTGGTCTTCTGTCAAAAAGACTCCAGGCCATCTTTTAAAATAGTCCATGAAACAGACGATGTATTTATTTCCATCATTTGATTCATGCAACGGTCGCACTACGTCTTCCCCTAACATATGAAAGGATGACACTGTTTTAACCGGTTCTAGTTTATTTTTACGGTTCGGTCCTGTTTTGAAACGTGCGCACAGCACGCATTTGACAATAAATTATTGTATGTCGTGCGACATGTTAGGGCAGTAAAATTTCCGGGAAAGTTCCCCCAGTACACGATCAAAAGACATATGTGAACCGTATTTTGGACAGTGGGCCTCTTTCTAGTTTATCCAATTTAATACGTTTTGCCGTCGTCTTGTATAATATAACATGTTATTATACGAAATAAATCGTGTTTCGTTTTTATATAATCACTTCTCTAATTCTAACGTTAGATTATCTGATACTGATCTATAAAATAAAAGTCACAAAAGTTTTCTGGATTTAACTGATTTCGTTTTGTCTGAGTCCTGATTTGTATTGTTATCCATGTTTAAGTTTCGGTAGTTTGTAGTACAATAGACAATTTTACTCCCAATTCACCTTGCAAAAGTTGTTATCGCTTAGTTGTAACTGCGTGTCAGATTCGGTCGTTGCATCTGTTGTTTGTAGCGCACCATGTAATATAGGTGGCCTCGATAACGCGGTGGCATTCTGATGTTTTCTTCTTGGGTATATGCAACCATGAAGTCAAATTCTTGCCGTTTTAATGCAAAACGCATTGGTCGAGGTCTTTGTGTTCAAGGTGTATGATCCGTTATTAATGTCGTAAATGCACCTAAGTAGTAGGGTCTGAATTTCATGAATGCAGCGACTACCGCTGAATATTCTTTTTCGTTAATAGCATACAGTGATTCCGCGGGTGTAAACCTGCAAATCGAGAAAATAATAAACACAAATTTTGTGCGTCTTTGTGCTGTCGACACACAAATCACAAGGAAACTGTGTTATCCTCTCGCGAAAACAGCCACAGTCGCCGAGCGTAAAACGCAAAAGGCACACGCGTGTGTGTCTACGAGAGAAGCGGAGCAAGCGGATCTGTGACCGAGCCATACTCGTGTCCGTTTCTATAAATCTATATTCGCTGCGACATGCGGATGTATGGGGGTAAATAATAACCTCATGCTGATGCTATACATCGGTAGGATCACTGCTGCATATGTAGCTGCTGAGAACTCAGAACTAAAAACTGTCGCACCCTAGCCTACCCAACTTATCACATGGTGACTACGATGTGACCGCAATGGCAAATTGCCGCGGTAGACCAAAAATACATAGGCTGGCGGTCAAGGATCGACCTCGTAGAAAAACCGGGGGTGTGACATGCGGATGTATGGAGGCAAATAACCTCATGTTGATACATCGGCAAAAACACTGCTGCATATGTAGTGCCTTCATATGCAGCAGCAGTAAAACATGGAAGAACCAAGATACATGTGTATAATTTTGAGGTTCTTATAAGGCATAAAAACAGAAAAACTCAGCAGTTGATTGCGAGGCGGCGTGGCTCAGTGGATAGCACGCTTTCAGTTGCTGAGAACTCAGAACTAAAAATTGTCGTACCCTAGCCTTCCCAACTTATCACATTGTCGGGTGGGGCCCCAGGGTGCACTCTGTGCCACACTGGTGCCCACCCTCGGCGTCCCTTGAGCTCCTAGCTATGTCGTTTCTGTGGCATGCGAAGTCCAGCCGTCTCAGTCTCGATCCTAGTATCGTGATTTGTACTTAACCGGTATCCTTTTAGCCTTGCCATACTGTTGCTCATTTGTAAAACTACTGTGCTTTAACATTTCTGTCAAACTCTTGTCAAACTTAGTCTTATTCCTGCCAATTTCGCTTATGTCAATTACGTGTATTTTTACATATATTTTATATTGTGTTTTCAGGTACTAAAACCCCATTTTCTGACCAAATTCTATGCGCTCAGTGCGTTGCGCATCCCTATTTCTACAAATTCTTCTCCCCTTGACCCTTTTGTGCCATTTCCCACATTTCATATTTCTTGTGCTCTTATATACACTTATTTTCATGTTTTCAGGCGCCCCATTCCCGTTTCCTACTAATTTCAAGGTGCTCATTCCATTTCGCACCCCTATTTCTGCCAATTCTGCCCAGTTCTATACTATTGGCCATATTCTGTGAACTTGGATGATTATTCAGTAGTATTGGTTTTAGCGATAGTCTGAACGATAGCTTAGCTAGTGAAGGTGCTTAAAAGATTTTCTAATTGTGCGTAAATCATAGCAGTATTCTCGGGTCGCGTAAAACGTATAGTTCTCGCCTTGACGGAGTCGTAAAAAGCATCTAATCGGAATCAGCATATTTTACTTGATCAGAGTAGCAATTTTTAGGCCTAGGAAACGTGTACTTATTATTTTTGTAATCTGTGGTTTGTTGTTATAATTGTGCCCGGACGTGATTTAGGTAGCAGTCCCGTAAGCTGTGTCTGGCGGATTTTGTCCATTTTTCGCTTACATATTGCAGTTTCCCAATACTCATAATTTCTATAGTGCTTTTCGGCCGCATGGCCCTCGTTCAAAAGCTATAACTGTCGGAAATAGGGAAATTTGGCAATTTTAGCATCAGCGGGACTAACGGGCTTGTGTTCCATATTTTGTGTTAATTACTTGCGTGTTACTATTAAACCGGAAAACAGCGTTGTATAAACTCGCACGAGCCGTAGGAGTGTTTAAATCGTGTTTAAACTGTTCCAGGATCAACCCGAAACTAGACCATACCCGCCTTCGGATCGGTCGAAAATCCCCGTTTTTGACCAGTCCAGACCTTACATGGTGACCACGACGGTAGTCTTCTGGTTCGATTCCTGCGCAAATTACGTTGATTGCCAATACGTTCTGGTTACCTTACATGGTGACCACGACGGTTGGTTTCTATGTTGATTTTGGACAGATTACATCGATCCCGAACACATTTTGGTTCGTTTTGTTCCTATTGACACTACTAACACAAACTAAAGTCAACATCCGGTAAGTATCCGTTTTTGCTAATTAACCTCTCACTATGATGTTACACAGCCCGAAAAAGCGAAATACACGCAATTCTGTCCTAGGTCGTACAATGTCTGAATCTGAGATTGATGAAATTACTGAACATCAACCAGCTCAGGACATCTTTGATGAGCCATACACACAAAAATTTGATAATCCGGCTCTAGAATCAACATGTACGACCATGAATGACACTACGTTGGTGGCACCGCTGGAAAATACTATAGATAAGCCCCAGGATATAAATGTAGCATCTGCAGGTTTTGATGTACCACGTTCAACATCTATGATATCGTTAGCACAAAATCCTGAGCCTGCAACTATTGCAAAAAGCCCTGACGTAGAATCAAATAAAAACACATCAGTAATGACAAAATCTGCTGA
>JASANG010000881.1:0-27028 GCA_030248215.1 Enoplolaimus lenunculus
CAACACCTGACTCAGAGTGTAGTCTCTTAAGATTCAGATCTGAACAGATCGGCAGTGCAAAATCCCTACAAAACATCCCGATTTTCACAGCAAAAAATCCAGAGTCCGGGCTTCGGGTCATGGAATTACAAAAATATCCAGACAAAATACTCGGAATAAAATGGTTAATGTCAAATGCAGTTTTTTAATGGTTGCATTCCGATATAAAATATTGAACTTTTTACAGTATCACTTATTATGCTTGGGGTTCGCTTGTGGAGGGTGGATTGAATACCACATTCGGCAAAAGCCCTCAAATTCCATATGTCCCAGGTTCAACCCGAAGCGAGATTTCGCTCTGTTCAACGTTCCTTAAACTTTTTTTGCTCGTCAAACACATCTTTTGGACATTTTTTATAACTTATAACGAATAATTGCGAATAAATTGCGTTCGCACGTTATAAACCACTATTGAAAATTACGGATAAGCGTGATATAAAAGCTGTCAATAGTGCTCCTATCCACTGTCAGGGCACATCGCATTTGAGCAAAGGTGCAAAAAACTATAAAACTTTTGCTGCAATCTTTAAGACGCCACAGTTGTCAGCTGGTGGCTACAAATCCCGTAAGATTGACCTCGTCGCTGGAAGCTCTGTGAAGACCAAATATACGCCAATTATTTGACCTCAAAATTTCGTTCAATTTTAGTCATTTCCGTTCAGGTTTTGATGTTGTAGAAAAATCCAAGTTCGTTGCTGGAGCCGGCATGTCATTCGACAAATCAATACGGTAAAATTTTAAGCCGGATTTTTTAAAGCGTTCCGTTTATCTGATATTCATGGTCGTAGCCAGCGTTTTTGCTTGGAAACGTATTAAAATTGCTGAGAAATCCTCTTTTCAGCCGATAGAATCTAGAAAATATTTTAAAAGACTGTTTATAAAATGAAGTTTTTGTCTTTTCAGAAATTACAGAAAGGCAAATATTCAATCTAACGCTGTCGCCTTGCATATGCCACTCCTGTACTTGTTTAATGCAAAAAGTGAGCAAATTTAGAAGCTCGCGAGCGAGAAACCAAACGCAATTTTAGTATCAAATGTTAATGCAAAATGTTTTTCTTAATTGTTTTTGCGTAAAGTACAGCGTGCGACCTCGTTGTGGTCAGCAGTGCTGTTGGCATGCAAACTATTATTTAAGCAAAACATTGATTACTGTCAACGAAACTTGCAGCTGCAAATTTGAACTGCAAGACCCTTGAAGGCTTATTCGAAATTTCTTGACTTGCAAACAATTTCAAATTCTACAACTTCTATTTAATGCTTAATAATTAAAAAAACACGTTTAGTCACCATTGCCACAGACTGCGAAATACCAAACAAGTTTGATATTCAAGATCCTTCAAGATATTTGCATATATTTAAAGTTTGAGTTAATTCTCGGAGCGCTCAGCAACACAGTTTGCTACCGGCCAACCAACATGTATTTGCAATAAGTTAAGGTAACTTGCAAATATCTTTACACATGTGATTTGAATTCAATAAGCATAAATTCCAGTGAATTATTTGCAGCTACGAGAACACTTCAAAGCTGTTTTGCGATCAAACTTTCACCCGTCTGTTGCGCGCGCGCGCAAGTTTTTGCTGCAAAACCTTGCATATTTAAATAGCAATTGAACCGTTTTTTCAGGTTCTATTTTCTTATTTTTAAATTTAAAACGAATGGCTATGTTTTAATGGAAGGATTGTTGTTCGAACCCTAATTTGTATTAACGCTCCTGCAAAGTTCATTGGCCTGAAGACTGGTTGAACTTCAAAAGTTAATATGTTCTCAAAAATACTTGATTTCAACAAGCATAAACGTTGCTAATTGAAAATGAACATATTCGAGTTGTTTAACTTTTCCTTTCAAATGTTAAACTTAAATAATGCTTTAAAATTCAGTACGACACAGCACAGCGTAGTTTAAAATTTCATAATAATAATAATAATAATAATAATAATAATAATGATAAAAATGTAAGTAAAATTTTAATTTATACTTTAGTTTCTAGAATCAATTGGAATTTGAGAATTTATAATTTCATTTATTTGAAAAAAAGTTCTGAAAGAAGAATTTGTTTTAAAAATATTTTAAGTTAAAAAATTTATTGGTGTCAACAATTATTCTTGATTTGAATTTTTCTGGACTAACGGTTGTCTTTAAAAGTCTTGAATTGAAAAATAACGATGGATTAATAAAATCAACTGGTTTTGTGCAATTATATATGCTTGCAACTGTAGAGTCTGTTTAAACGCAGCACGTTAGCTTGCAATCGAATCCGAAACAAACATCAAAATAACAACAATAAAGTGCATTTTTACGAACCTTTGCTTCTGAAAAAAGCTTGGGCAACTGATGTTATAACTGATTTAAATTGGAGCAGTACATCATTACAAAATAATAATAATAATAATAATTTTAATTAATTTTTACATACAACACCCATTACTCCGCGACAGTCGCGTCTGCTCCATTTGCTTTGTTTGATTTGTTTTTTTTTGACTAAAATCAATAGCGTTTGCTATACATCATATCCAACTTAGTTTACTACGTCATTAATTTCTGACGTGATTTTGAGTAGATTTCAAATTTTATGCATTAAAATGTTTAAAAATTTCATTTAAAATAAATTTGAAAAATCTTAACAATCCATATGTATATTATTATTTTAAGCATACGCCTAACGCATCTGTTTATTCATAGTTCATTATTAGTGGTCCGTGTTCACTAGAAGCGGTTACCGATTAGGTTTCTATCCTGGATTTCATTTCAGCACAGGAAACTAAACTCCAACACGTTTTGTTTTGAACGAGCTTAGCGAGCAAGAAATTTTTTGACCACCGCAAGTTATTCTACAGCTCGTAGAGGTAAAGTTTTAGAGCGGTTCTAGAAATTCCGTGATCATACAGCCCTGAACCGTGTCATTGTATACGCCCCATTGTAATGCTTAAAGACACATGACTGTAGGTACTCAGTCATTTCAAAATATGGTTTGTACTAAATATTTGTTGACCTTTCAAACTAAATCTAGCAATAGAGCACTGCTACACACATTTGAAGAGATGTTTTAAAGTTAAATATAAGTTAATTTGAAACCGACTATACTGATTGAAATTGTAGTACTTGTTTGCTTTTCGTCCACATGTTCAAATGATTCATAAGCCTAAGCCTAAAGCTAAAACATGAGCCTAACGTCTTAGTCTAAACCTAACCATAAACGCAATTTACAGCAACTGTTTTATCGCAGCAATAACTGTTCTCGTTCATAGCAGTAAAGTAATTTATAGAAATATTTCAGTTAAAACAACCTCTTAATACTTTTACTAAGCCTAAGCTTCCACTTAATTAAATATAAGCCTTTTACAATTTATACTATTCCTAAGCCTAAACCTAAATTATTGTTCATTAATGTATTTTTACTGCAGAGTGAAGTGTTTTCGTTCACAATAAATATTAAAATATTACTGTTGTCACCCGAATAAGAGGAGAACTGATATTTATTTGGGCCTCTCCAAAGGGAACTCCCCCGTTATTCGGTGACGGACGGTAATTTATTTTTAACCCACGCTCAGCCACCCTTCATTACTAATATATCCGGTATTGCACCTATCCGTTGAATTAAACGTTTATTTGTCTTGTGTTAATAGCTTGAGCGATAATGCAAGGTTAGGTATGTTTTTTCAAAACTTTACGCTTTAAAGTTCAAGCTCAACTTTATCTGGTCCTGGAGTCATTTATACGCTGCTATAATTAGGGATAATTGACATCTTTGAATTCTAATTTCAGTTTAGAGACTCTATCTGCTTACGCACTCTTATTAGGAATACTGATTCCTATTGATTAGGACTCAAAACGGGCACCCCCCTCTTATCACCCCCTCCTCTTATTCGCGTCACTGCAGTAATATTCCATTCACCTGTTTATATTATTACTAAGGCTAAGCCTAAGTTTAAACCGTATTATAAACGGCTGTAACAACTGAACTGTGTTTATATACTATTCGTAAGCCTAAACCAGAACCTAAATAATTGCACACTTGACTTTATATCGAATCACTAATTGTATTCGGTCACCGAAATAAACGAATTGCATGAAATATTTAAATTTGTTAATTTTATAAAACAACATATATACATATATATACACATATATATTTATATATATACATATATATGTATATATATATCGTCAGGGTTGATTTATACTGAAATGTGACTTTTATACCAGCGACAGAAAAAAACTTTCAATAGCCGTACCAACTCTTTTATCGGTGATGTCTTTGAAACTGAAAACAAAAGTTGTGATCAATTCTTGTCACTCTATTTTTATCATTGAAACATTTTGAACGCCCTAGACGTTTAATTTAGCCTTAAAAATTAAGGATAAGCCAGTTTTATTGTAATTTTTTGCAGTAGGAAACGTGTTGTATAACTTTTTTCTTGTCAAAATTAAATTAATCAACTCAGACTCTGTTTGTTTCCGTGCTGTGGTCGACAGAAGGTTAATCGTGGTGATGGTGGTTGTAGCAAACAAAAAGGTGTTGTACATTTTAAAATCATTTTGATACACATGATTGATTTTTGAAATTAAAGTATATTTTTTTGCTATGGTTTAATTCAAAATTTTTTTACTCAAAAACATTTCTGGTTGAATTTGAGAAAAAAATGTATATCGTTGTGCTCAAAAATATGGCCAATGCGTAGCAGTTTGATTACGTCACTATATATGAATTTTATTGCCTTATGAGAACCATGCAGAGTAAATAATCATTAATTGATCTGAACGTCTATTAATGTTTTTCCAACCTAAATCTGTCCAACGGTTCAAACATTAATGTTTTTACTTTTTTGTTTTACATTCTATTATTAGATAAACGAAATGGATGCTGATCAAAATAGCGAAAACGGAAAACAGATATTGACGTGTAAAAGTATCAAAGATGTTTTATTTTTCGTCCAACAAAACTGAGGCCTACAAATATTCATTGGGCATTCAAAATTTTATTAAAAATGGCGGACACATCGAAATTTTCAAACGTTTCCGTTGAATTTCGCAATTTTTATATTTCAAACAGTTGCAGCAAATGTGTAATACAAATTGCGATATATACGTGGTTTATAACTAATTTCGATCGTAAAACTAACCGAATTTCCGGTATTTCTATGAAGGAAACGGACGACGAACACCGATTTTTACCGGAAACGGAAACGAACAACGATTTTTACCGCAAACGGAAACGGATATCTGGTCACACCCGGTTAAATTTCCAAACAAACAAACAATGAAACAATTCGTTGTACGTACGCCGGTCACTGTGTTACGTAGGATCAAAAATGTTCATCAGACCATTCAAGCATTTGTCATGACTTACAAGCGAGGTTGAAACTTTTCTAACGAAACTTAAAAAATTGTTCCAGCGTGGCTAAGCTCCCTTGGCTACCTCTGGCTTCGGCCCTTAAAATTACTGTAGTTCGCTGTTGACAATTGAATTATTTTTTCAGAATTTATTGCTGTTGATTATTTTTTAAAATTTTAATCCCTGATTGAGCGTTGCAAAAAACAACGATGCCACGACTACTAACCTATAGTCAAATTTGCATATTTCTCAGCTTATTGTTGAACGAAGTCCGCTGCCAATTTCCATTCGGCGGCCTTTTTGGCGGCGGCGCTGGCGGCGCTCCCGGGCTTGGACCATTAATTCCAGGCGCTGCCGGGGTTCTTGGCAATTTTGCCGGTTTAGGCATTCCACCTTTGGGTGGAGGCGGTTTACCGTTTGGAGGCTTGCCGTTTGGGGGGCCACCTCTTGGTGGCGGAGGCGGATACGGTGCACCGGAACCGGTCGGATACGGTGCGCATGAACCGGTGGGATATGGTGGAGGTGGTGATGGCGTCCCGCTGGACGATGTACTAGCGTTGCTTACAGTGTTGCTCAGCGTGAATGCCCCTTCATCTACACCGCCACCTCTAGGTAAGTTTGAAGAATGCGTCAGTTTTTGGTTAGTAATTTTGGTTTTGAAAGCAAGCCAAATTTAAGTAGATAAAAAATGAGGGCTTTACCCTTCAAATTTTTCATAAAACCCCTCACAATTCATCGCAAGGGACGGGAGGGTAAAACCCGCATTTTCATCTACATAAATCAAATTCGGTAGAGCTTGTTTCGGAATACATATAAACATACACTGTCACCCGTGAATAAGCAAATTACCAAGAGTGAACGAACCTGAATGAAACGTGCTTCGAGCTTGTGACTCGGCTCGGTCTAGAAACACCATAACAAGTACCGGGAATAGGCGGCTCTTAAAACCTATAAACGTTATAAACTGGGCGAAACCGCTACCGGGTGTAAAATATGAAAGCGAAAAAAGCATAATACCGGAAACCAAAAAAATTACACCGGATGATAAAAGTTTTCAAAAAAACTGATTCTTCGGCTGCTACGATCAATCGTCACAGCCGCGTTCTAAACTGTTATCCTCAAAAACGAAAAGCGGTAAAATGCCCCAAAATTCAATTGAAAATTGCCGTTAGACGTAAAAAGATTTCTTGCTCACTGCGCTCACGAATATTCAATATATTAAATGTCAACGTTCACGTCTGGAATTTCATACCAAGCACCAGTTAATCCTACGGCATAATGTGTAAACGTTTGAACCGCACAGGTTCAACCGCAGTGGCGTAGTTATGAATTTTACCTGCTGCGGCTATTTAAAGGATGAGTTACGGGTCAGACTATAATAACCAGTCTGAAACTAGAATAGTGCAGTGTGATTTAATCTAAGAATTTTGTTTGGTTTCTTGCTCGGTTCGCTCGTAAGGTTTATAATGCAATTAACGTTCATGTAACTGATTATGAGGTTATTTAGGTCATTTCAATACATATTATGATTTTCGATACTTTAATTTCAAATGTAAACAACAGGGGCGAAACATTATTATAAGCACATTCCTAAGAGTAAGCCTAAGCCTGAAACTACGCCTAAGCGAAACAATGAGTATGTTCCTAAGCCTAAGCCTAAGCTTACGCCTGAGAAAGGCAAAAAAATTAGTATAAACCTTAAGCTTACTCTATTCTAGTCCCAGCGAAAAATGTTCCGACCCTGATTTTTACATGGGCCACTTTAATATTAAAAGATGTCGCAAAGTTTGTGCTTTACGTGGAAATTGCAACACTTTTTGCATTTTTAGTGCTGAGATCAGCATGTGTAACTACACTTTGTTGACAACGACAAATTTCACGGTGGTTTGGTTGGAGTTTTACAATTGTCATGAATAGTCATTTTCGAAAAATTGTAACAATTTTTGAAACCATCGTTACCGCTGACTGAAACAGCTTTATCACTTAATGCTTACGACTGACTCGCAATCAAAAGTGCGGTTGCCTTTCCCTCCCCCTCCAAATTTTCCTCGGAGTGCAACCGAGTGTTCCGACACCCCTCGGAAAATTGGACCACCCTGCAAAAATATTCATGGTTGCGCCCTTGGCCGAAACGTAATAATCTTTTTTCTACACTTACTCGCAATAGTCTTGCAATTGCGGAACTAAATTTTTTTCGGAAATTTAATAACATTCTTGTAAAAATACGTGGAAAACAGTACTTACTTGGATGCATGGGTTTGTCAAAATTTTATCCTGCAAAATAAAAATTAATATGAATCATTTAGTTTTGACATTTATGCTCTTGTATACACATTTTTCGATAGCCGTTTAAAGTCTTAAACTTGCACCTGAGTATAAACCTAATCCTAAGCTTAAATCTAAGCTTAGGTCGAGACCGAAGCATTAGCCTGATTTCATTTTTGTTGCCTACGTCCGACGGTATTTTATTAAATAAAAACCAGTAAAGAACTAAAATGCTAAAATGTTTAGTTGCTAAAATTTCAATGACACATTATAATCGAAAAATGATTTTTCATTTTAGTGTTTTAGCCTTCCAGTCTCCGGGCTCCACAGTCTGTTAATTTTTCAGTTTTCCAATCTCATAATTTCCCCATTTTCATAGTCTCTTCATTTTACGGTCTCTCAGACGGCTGGCCCTTATTTTTGACATGGGCCGGTCTAAATTTAACAGTCCTATTAACAACTGATAACTAAAAAACCTTTACAAGACTTATCAGCTACCGATAACAGATATACTTTACAAGACCTATCACCAACTGATAACTGAGAAAACGTTCCAAGACCTATCAGCAACTGGCTAAAGCAGCAACAATTGATATTTTATTTCAGTGCATATTCCTGGCTGCCAAGACAATCAATCGATGTGCGAAGCGTGGGCGGTCCTTGGAGAATGTCAAGCAAATCCAGCATATATGCTTCAGCATTGTCTTGAATCTTGTGGTATCTGTCAAGCCTTACAACATATACCTCGACCGTGTGGCGCTGGGGTTGCATTGCCAATTGGATCGATTGCGATAGCACCATTTTTTGGCGAACTTTTTGGTAAGTGACTAGTAGCGCAACAGCAGGACGGCGAATAACCGAACCAACCACCTCATTTTTTCGATCAGGAATTCCTTCATACACGTCAGCCAAAACATACAAAATCAAACATTTGTCTACAAAATGGTAACGTCGCTATTCTTCGAATTACTAAATTAGCTTCTGAGGTTCTCGTCTGCTTCGCTCACGAGGTTTTTTGTCCCATATTATGCTCCATGTATGCCCCCCCTCTGCGATGTTTAGATCTGCTGCTGCGCACTTATAAAGCGACGCTCAAAAAATAACACGACACCGTAAACTTCAGTGAGTTGATTTTAACTCAGAATGAGTTGAATCACTCAGTCTGAGTTAGGACTTTGAGAACTCAGACATTTGAGTTGGTTCAATTCATTCCGAGTTAATTAATCAACTCACCCCGCGTCAACTCAACTCAGAGTGAGTTAATGTTTACTGATATTAATTCAGGAATAACCAACTCGCTAGCTGAATTGATTAATCAACTCATTGGAATTTACAGTGTAATGTATCGTCAGAAACTATGGCGTACACAATGTGCAATGTCAGTCTAGGTAGAAACCGGGACCTCAGACATGTTTACTAAGCAGCTGGAAAAGCGAGTTACGAGTGATTTGTAACTAACGATCTATGAAACCTTACGCAAACTTTCTTCTCGAGTGCTGCGCAAATCGCCTCTTCAACTACTACTATCGTTGATTTTTGTTACGTCGACTGTATACACTGTGCACTGTATATATTGCATATACATCAGGACAAGCATGTATCACATGGCTTACATGTAATAGAAAAGATATACATACTTTTACGTAAGATTATTCTCTCCTGAAATGAAATCCCGGTTACACGCATTGTCCAAATATAATTGGATCAACCTATCATCGGCAAGGTTACATATATAAAATTCAAATGAAGGAAATATTTGTTCAGGTCATATTTGTGAATAAACTAATCACTTAAACGTAGGAATAGAACAATGCCGACAGAATAACCTTACAAATTTTGAAATGAACGCATCAACCTGCACGAGAACCCATTCTCGTAAAATTTAAGGACTCACTCTCATCGGACACCCCTTCTCCGCGAATTCGAGAGCAAATTTTATTATAATTTTACCCATATTTTAGGCGACGCACCACCAGAAGCATATGGCATGCAACATGTTGGTTATGGAGTTCCGGAAGTTTCCGGATATGGTCACCAAACGCCAATTGGATATGGACAGCAGCAAGTGGGATATGGCCAGCAGACAGGCGGATATCCGGCGCATGGAGGATTCAGTAACATTTTCTTTGTCAATTATAAACTATTGTTCAATGACATTTCAAGTTTATAGCCGTAACTATGCTAGAATTTAAATCTTCTGGACGAAACGTTTCTGAGAATTTTGCTTATGAATTCACAAAGGGCATTTTTTGCCTTACATTTACATTGTACATAAAACGCACTTAGTATTATTAATAATAACCGGTCGTAGTGTGACAACACAGAGGCGGATCCAAAAAATTCTGACGGGAGGCGGGTTGGCAAATGTTATGAAACGCAAAAATTGTAAGGTAGGGACCTTATCATTTTATCTCCAAAACCATTTTCTGAGGGCGAAAAATTGTAGGGACCTCACCATTTTATCACAAAAAATTCTGAGAAAAAACGTTTTTTTTACAAAAAATTATCTTGGGGGAAAATTGTAAGGTAGGAAACTTACCATTTTATCTCAAAAAATTCTGCGGGAAAAATTGCAAAAAAATTGTAAGGTTGGGTCGTACCATTTTAACACAAATTGTTTCTGGTGGGTAAGGGGGTGTACGCCCCCCCCGCTCCTCCTCTGGATCCGCTAGTGGGACTACATGTATTGCGCGAAACCAGAACACACTAAAGCGGTTAAGCAAATATGCAAATTAGTTAATAGCTAACTATTCATTTATCGGATCTGAAGGTTACAAACATTTTATTCAGATTCCTCGCACCCAAAAACTCTTTTAGCACTGAAATTACACTGCTTGTAACCGTAATAATTAGTGAAATATGTTAAAAAGTCCAAATGTAGGCTTAACGAATTATGCAAATTAGCCTGTAGTTAATAAACGGCTTAAAATTTTAAAACACCAATTTGAGGTTTACACCCCAAGGTGACAGGCTTCCAAAGACAAAAAATTTATCAAAATCAGTTCAGCGGTTCCTGAGATTTTTTTCGGACTGACGGACATCGACCTTTCCACCCCGAGTACAACATATATAACACATTGTGTATCGAAAAGAGTGTGCCCGGCGTGCGTTACGTTTTTGACCTACCTCCTTTATTTACGGGGGTACAACTTGGGCGAACCATGACACCGTACGTATACGGCATAAAGAAATGCTCCGCTTTTAATAGGGCATCACATGTGATATCGGCTACCCCCTAATAAAGGGGCATGGGTAAAACGGAACGCGTGCTGGTACATTTGGTATCATGCACAGCCCAGGTAGTTTTTATGCGAACGCTGTGGCACTGCACAACCCAGCCCGCCTTTCAAAATAGTGCGTATGCTAAATACAATGTTATGACAATGTCTAGCGTTGGTAATAAAATATTGGTCATGCGGATGAAACCTTAGACCAATGACACCCATCGTGAGCCATTGAAATTCGCTCAATTTCGACCAGTAACCAATACCAATTGACTCATTTTAAACTCCAATTAATAGACAACATTGGTAGCTAAGTATCCCTACAAATATATATTGTGTGATTTTTATATTTACCAAGCTATTCTACTGCATTAGTTAGATATATTTTACGACTGAGATGTTTATATCATCATTAATTTCCACTTGTTTACTTATTTTTAGCTTCAAAGAAACGAACAAAACGTCAAGCTTTTCCGTTTGCAACGGCTCAAAGATCAACTCTGGAAGGCATGTTTTTCAATGCGGGGAGGGCTGCCGCCTCCCATACCCTCTGCATTAAGTATTTCATTTATTGAAACAGCTAAAATTACTGACATGGTTTTGAACTATTTTGGCCCTAAGTTATGAAGCGCTTAGCACTGGGAGTTTGGGGGGGCGGCAGCCCGAAACGTTTCCACGATGGTGGAAAAACCTACAGAAGTGCGTTATTTGCAAAGTAATCTTGTTTCTGAGAAAACCCTCATTTGCATACTTTAGTTTTCTTTGAATATAATTCAATGTTAGTAGTCAGCTAAAAACTATTCCCAAATTACAAATGTTCGAATTCTAGGTTTAATAATATAGATAAATAGATAGATTAATCTCAGTCAAATCTGGCTATTCTTAAAGTATGTAACTAGCTCAGCAATTGTGTTAGAATAAGTTTTTCAAGCTGTGTCTTACTGTATTGTATTCTATTGCTTCATGAGTAATTATGGGTACATCTGAACACAGATGCGGAATTCTATCGGTATTCCTGTTCCGAAATTTAAAAACACATAGGAAGTTGGAATTTTTACGGGTTTTTACCAAATGATTATTAATATTAATTTAAACATTGAAAATATTTATTATTTGAAAAGTCTTTTAGTTTCGAAATCAATGTGTTTCCGACCAGTTGATGAAGCCCTATTCACCCGTGCAAGTTTTTGCAGCAAAACTTGCACATGCAAATTGCATTTGCAAGCTTGGTCACAAGGCAGCTTTGAAGTTTTTGCAGCTGCAAATTATTCATTGGAATTCATGGTATTTTACATAATTCGCATCTGTGAACGCAGTGGCAAGTTACTTGTACTTTTTGCACCTGCAGTTTGATTAGTCAATCGGAATGTTCGTTTAAAAATACTTACAGCTGCAAGGATTTTGTGCAAGTTACAGCTGCGAGTCCTCCCTGCAAAAACTTGAACGTGTGAACGGGGCTTAACATTTATTAATATGCTGTAAAATTAAATACGATACGCAATTTTGCATAAAATAATGATGTTTGCTTACACCACCGTATTGTTTTTTCTACAATGTAAACCAGTGATTGGGTGTTGAAAATCAATTTCAATTCCAGTTCTTCCTATTCCTGTTTCGACAGAAAATAGAATTTCTCTTCACAGGGGCGGATCCCTCTCGAGGGTTCATTTGGTGCCCAAGAAACTACATTGACTTATGCAAAATAATTTGCTAAACATAACATCCAAAAAATGCTTCGAATATGGCATCATTCTGTGTATCCGTCAACGTACCAGTTCAAGCACCATCTTGTCGCTGAAGTGTTTTTAGCATACATATTTCGCGGATACCAGGTTGTGAACCCCCTTAATTTTCTTTCTGAGTCCTCGCCCTTGTTCTTGTTCCGGCTAAATTTGTTTCCTATAGGGTCAGTGACATACTGTATTGACCCGAATAAGTGGGGGTAATAAGCGGGGGGGTCCCCATTTTGAGTCCGAATCAATAGTAGTCCGTACCCCTAATAAGAGTCCGTAAGCGGATAGAGTCTTCAAACCCTAATTAGAGTCCATAAATTTCAATTAACCCTAATTGTAGCGCATAAATGACTCCAGGACCAAATAATTTGAGTTCGAAACTTTAAAGCGTACTTAAATCTTGAAAGTACATTCCTAAGCATAAACTTGTATTATCGCCCATGCTATTGACACAAAACAAATAAACGTTTAATTTAACGGATAATTGCAGTACCAAATATGTATCAATGACGAAGGGCGGCGGAGCGTGGGTTAAAAATAACAGTCCGTAATCGAATAACATGGGGGGAACCCTCTGCAGAGGCCAAATAAATCTCAGTCCCCCCCTCTTATTCGGGTCACTACAGTAGCTAGCTAGTAGTAATGGCCAAAACATTTAATCAGTTTAACCTATTTACATATTTTTAGAAGCAAGAAGGCGAGTAAAGCGTCAACAGGTTGGTGTACTTCCCATTCAAGGGGCTACGCGATCAACTACTGCAGGTATAATTATTAGAAAAATTGTGTTTACTCTTGAGATGCTATTTAGAAATTGAATCATAACATAACATTTGTTGATATTTTAAGCAAACCTTCAAATTCACTAATTTCTGGAAAACATTTTTAGGTGAAGTATGCTGTTGAGTTTTACAAGACTTTCAAGAGGGGGCTAAAATTTTCTAGAAGCTGTGTGGGACAAAATAAATCTAGTTGCGTTGAGCGCCCCTAGACCTCCCTGTCGTTACGAGCCCGTCCTGAGTCTGGTGATACTCAGGGGCGATCACAGAAAATTATGTTTGGGAGCGGGCACGCACCGAATAATTTTGGGGCGCCCGTACAACGGCCCCTCAATATTGTTTACTTTTAGATCGAGTCAATTTGGGGGGGCATCAGCCAATTTTGGGGGCGACGCTAGGCCTTGGAGTCCCGTGGCGACTGAATACTGATAGTTTAACTTTGAATGATTTCAGCTACTGAAACATGCGCAAAAAATAACAACCAATGCGTTTGCCAGTATCAAGATAGAATTCCGTTAGGTGGCGCGTTAGCCAATGGTCTTTCAAATCAACCGTCTCTTGAAGCGTGTCTCGCAGCGTGTAGACAAAATAGTCAGTGCGTAACAGCGGTATTCGCAACACCTGCATCCTTACCAACTGGGCAAACTGACAACTGCGCTCTTACTGGCACCGTATATAACCCAGCGTAAGTACAAGTTTAATGGTCCACGTTACTTTAAGGGGCGTCCAGGTTTCTGGTGGGTCTATAAAAGAGTAGGTTTAGATTCTAGATTGCATTTTTTTACTTAGACTTAGGCTTAGGCTTAGGAATACGCTTAATTTACTGTTAAGACACTAAACGTAACGTTTGCCAGTTTAATAATAGTATAGTTGCAGGTTGAAAAAATTCCAAAGTACCCGTATAGTAATCCGTAGTTGCACACATATGCAACTCTCTAAGTTTTGGTATACGTTTAGAAAGATTTGTTCAAGCAAGTCTGTACTTAAGCCTTGAAACTTGATTGACAATTGTGTATTCAATTCCAATGCAAATTTTTTAACCTTTGTGTGGGTCCGGTAGGAATAATGGACCCGGGGACCCACCATCCTCAGAGGAAAATACGCGTCCAAACTTGATGCCCGCTTAAGGCAATATACAAATTACATACATGTTAAAATATGTCAGACTTTTTATTGTAGAACGTTCTTTGTATTATATTGACAACGGAAAATGAACTGAAAAGATTTTATGCTCGAGTCTCCTATTTTGCAGCTTCCATTTTTGACTTCCCAGCAGTGTAACATGTCAAACTTGATTTGCATATGCGTTACACGTGACATATACCATACTGAACCATTCCTTTAATGCGCAACTTTACCTCTTGTGTAAGTAATAGCAGCGAACCGGAGCGGCCTGGGAAAATTTTGGCCCCCCAAGAAGATTTTCAACCTTGCTTGTAAGTCATTGAAAACCTTTAATTGCCCCTCCTGAAAAATTTGTAGCCACCCTAGCAAGGTGAGCTGGCTACGGTCCTGAACCGGAGATGTTTATAATATTTGAATAGAACCTGTAGGCAACTGCCGATATGGCGCAGTGGTTTCTCAGGTTGGTTCGGCGAGTATCAGGATTAGACTATTCGGTGGTAGATGAAAAGGAGTGATTGCGCCTGTCCCCTTGCTGTCTAATTGAAAACACTTTAACTCTCCCATTTGTTGTCAAAAATGACGCAAACAGTGATATTCAGGTGTTATTTTAGGATTTGCGGTAGTGACAGAGCTGTCAGGGTCACCAGTTTGCTATCCTGAATTTCTAATACTTCAGGCATATGCAAATGTGGTGGAATGAACGCATAGCTCGGGAACTACAGCGTATATAGTCCCCGTTCAATTTTGCCTTTCCTACACTGGTCTTAGGTTAAGAGAAACTGCTTGTTCCCCAAACGTACATATAGTTCGATGTGACTTAGGCCGGGAAAGATTGTATATATGAAGGATTTTTGGTGATTTCCCGTCGTGGTGACTTTCAGACGGACCTACTCCAGCCAGAGGCCAACCTAAGGGGCAGTGACCTGACAATTTTTCATCACCATAAGTCAAACGCTACCGAGGCTAGGAGGTGCTAAAACTTTTAGACTTGATAGTAGAGGTTCGACTCCAGGTTGTAAAACGTCTTTGAAAGCGGTTTTTGAGGCCCGAACTCATATATTGTACCGGTAAAGATATCGTTTCATTTTAAGATAAAGTTTCATTTGAAATTACTTTGTTCAGATAAATAATGTAAAGGTTTGATTGTTTTATCTTTTACAGTTTACTTACGTACGGCCTTTCACGAAGTTTACAAAACAACCTGCTAAAGTCAAATGCAAAACATTTTCCGTCAAAAATGTGTTCAATTTTGCTTGAGACTTGATGTTAGGCTAAAAATACGGACTTGACTCACGGATGAGAGGCGTTTATCATCCACCTTTCGACTCTAAGAACTTCACGCTATATAGCCCGGAGGATCATTCACTCGCGTGTTATGGTGCATACGAGTAATAACCGATTACCGACGAGCGCTGTTGTCGAGAATTCAGCGTTTGTTATACTGTATGAGACGCCAGGGACGCCAAAAACGGCTGATATCTGGTCGTTAAGAAACGCTTTTTGATAAATTTTGTTTAACATCAGTTTTTAAATCACAGAAATTGGGCACTGGGTGACGTTTTACGTCTTGAACGAATAATATGCTTTTTAGCAGATATTAGATAGGTGTATACTGCGTATCCTGGCTTCCTGATTCTTTCAGGGGCTGCTTGTTGGAATTACACGTGAATGCATAACCCATGTCAAACCGCATCTGTAAGCATAATGAATACTTGACCAATCAGGGATTGTAGATTTTAGACAAACCTGTTAAAAGTGCCGGATTCGAAAGTTTCCGACAAAGAGCGCGCGATAAATAATGGTGAAGATAGCACGCGAGCGAAGTGAATCAGAAGCCAAACGCCATTTTAGCACTGAATCATCGATACAAACGTTCGGGTTTGAACCCTGTTTAGGGAATATGAGCTGGGTCGCCCTTTTGCATCTACCAGCCGTTTGTTGCATAATAACCACCGTCATAAAATGTTATTGGTTTCCAGTATTTGTAACATTTTTATTTCAGACCAGAGAACAGTCTTGATTGGACGGGTGTTACGGTGGCGTCGATTCAACCTAACAACGATAAATGTGACGGTATGTTCACCTTTGTGTTTTGCTTAAAACACAGATACAAAATTTCCAGCAAAAATATAAACTTACACATCGACTTAAAAATAAACTAAAACATTTTTCGCTTTTTAAAAATAAACTAAAACATTTTTCGCTTTTTAAAAATAAACTAAAACATTTTTCGCTTTTTAAAAATAAACTAAAACATTTTTCGCTTTTTAAAAATAAACTAAAACATTTTTCGCTTTTTAAAAATAAACTAAAACATTTTTCGCTTTTTAAAAATAAACTAAAACATTTTTCGCTTTTTAAAAATAGCATCTTTCAAAACGCTTTTTGGGTCGATGGAGAAACTCGGAAATGAATCGCTAGCGTAGCAAAACATTTTGGTTATTAGACGCTTTTTAGCGATTGTTAAAATGCTAATAAAAGAAAACTGTGCCGACACCGCAACACTTTTAACCCTCTCTCACATTAATATTTTCCATTTCCCCTGAGACCTACTATTTTTGCTAGGATTCGAACTTCAATGACTGGAGTGGGAGGCGTATACCATCACCACTCAGCTATAGAAGCTTGACGCTCGAGCCCGAGGGGCTCTCACATCTTGTGGTGATTGAGTACTATGTATACGTGTTGCAATTGTTAAACACGATGCGATATATACTATTTAACGTATATACACTGCGCTGAGTTGCCTACAGGCAACTCAATGTGAGAAGGTGTTAAATTTCAAAACTATATTAACAGTTAAGCATTTTGTAATTAATTTGCGTATTGATTCGTTTCAGAATGTCCAAGCACTGATAAAAACACCGAATGTCCATTTTGGGCAGTTCAAGGACAATGCACAACTAATCCTGATTATATGTTGGTTAATTGTAGGCAAGCGTGTCGCGTATCATCGTTGACGGTTCCTTAGATATATTTTGATGATTTTATTGGTAAATAGCTCAAATATCGCAAATTTTGACTCATATAGTTCACTCTAAATGTAAATCTTGAAATGTATAGAAAAATTAGCTTAACACCCACTCGCCATCAAAAGACACTTACATATAACAGGTACCTAAGGTTAAGTGTCGTCCAAATGATAATTTTTTCGGCCCATGTTTACTTTTAGCGCCGTCCCGGTTTCTGGTGAATATGTAAAACAGTAGACTTACATTCTAGACTACATTGTTTCCTTAGACAGGAATCATTTTAGCGCTGTCTCATGATAATAGCGGCTGTGATACACCCGTTTATATCAGTTAAAATCGCTTGCTTAAATTGGTTAATAGGTAGTGGGTCCTGTATAATTTTGTTTGGGTTGTATGTATATATCTTTAACGAGCCCGTAGCCAGAGGAGAGGCGTTAGAAAATTTTTAACCTTGCTGGTAAGTCATCAAAAACCTTTGTATGTCCGTCGTGAAACTTTTTAGAGCCCCTCCTAGCAAGCTGAGCTGGCTACGGGCCTGATCTGTCAATTGTTACTCTTAGCGTTGCCTGCCAAACGTGAAAACTACGGAGCATAGATATATTAAGCAATTGAACGCGTACGTTATTGACTCTGGCGGAGTTGAATTTGACTCAGTTTGTGTAGTCCCGTAGAACCTATTTCCGGGAGAGTCAATTTGACTCACCATTTTTTGCAGTGTAGGTTTTGATCCATGTTGATGGATGTTGTTCGCGTACTCGATCCTTACATCCTCCACTGACACGCTGGTATACAGATCTTTGATAGCAATTGAAGTTTACATGTTTGGTGAAACGCAATATATTTATATATCAAAAGGTGACTGGTTAGTAGGTATGTCTCGTAAAAATCGCCAAAGATTTTATATATATTTTTTTATATTTTTGAATTTATGTTATTATACAGTGTTTGTGTATTTATTTGTGTATTTTAAGTAAAAACAAAACTATTGTCACGCTTGCATCTGCAAGCGTTTATGCCGTTGCGAACGCAGGTTTAATTGGGAACAATGCATTCAAACGTATTGTAATATTTTAAAATTATATAGCAAATTGTGATGAGTTTGAAAAGTTTTCTGACTTAAATATATCAGATAGTTTTTTTTGAAAAAATATCTGATCATGGTTGGCTGCAAACTGTACACAATCATCGCTTTCATACAAAGATGCTGATTAAACAACGGGTGAAAGTTGTAAACGAATCGAGAAGTCAAACGCAATTTTAGTACTGAATCTTAAATATAATGGTTTCGCGCAATTTTAGTACTAAATCTTAATATAGTGGTTTTTGTTTCGCGTCGAGATGAAATGAAAAACATCTGGGGTGGGGGGTGAAGTTTGAAGTTGTGACGAATCGGAAAATGGGAAGTCAAACGCAATTTTAGTACTAAATCTTGATATAATGTTTTAAATTCACGTCGAGATAGACTTCGCCTTGGGGGGTCTTTGCTTGACCAGTAGCGTATACAAAAACAGGGGATACAAGGATGTATAGCTCCGACAACAAATTGAGCGTTTTAATTTCTTGGGGGGTGGTGCAAATTTCAGTCACTGAACGTAACATTGGGTTTGGGGGGACAGGGCACAATTATACATCAGATTTGGGTTAAAAGTGAAGAAATGATTAGTTACTAAGCGTACAAATTAGCGCTATGGGTGGTAACAAATAAGTATAATTGAGAAAATTTGACAGATCGCTGATAAAGGTTCAGTTGATATTTGAGTAGCGAAAACAAAGGTTACTTCGAGTTTACTAAACGAAATAACGAAACATTGGAAGCACTGTGATTGTATATAAATTGGGCTTTCAGCAGAAATTTTTGGCATCACACAAGATATGCAAATTCATGCCGAATTTGCACGCAATGGTGTGAAATTCATCCGGTGTATCAGCGTAATGTTCTTGTAAAATTTATACGATTTTATTTGTGGACGTAACAAAACATTTTCGACACTGCCGAATGTTAGGCAGAAACGGCTGTTGGATTATAGCACAACCTGCACTATCCCAAGTTTTGTCTAAAGTTAAGGATCACGCCTGGAATCGAACCTCGGCGTTTTTGCACTTGAGTCAAGCATGCTAGCACTATACCATGTGGTTCATTGCAATAAAGGCACATGTAAAGATCAGGGCGGAGATTTTTTATGTGGGACTAGAATATAGTATAAGCTTAATCTTTAGACTAATTTTTTTGATTGGCTTAGGCTTAGGCTTAGGCTTAGGCTTAGGCTTTGGCTTAGGCTTAGGAATATGCTTAATACCTACTTTACATACACTTACTGTGGACATATACCGTCAACGGATATTGAAACATTTAGCTTTACTTTAAGCCTTGAAGCAGTGTAAAAATTAGCCCTTAGCATATACCAATTTTTATATTGGATATGAACCTAAATTAGGCTTTTTTCATTAATAATTTCCATTCTGAAGCGAATTGAGCTAAAAATACTATAGTCATCTTTATTATCACCGTTGTGGTTCTGATGAAAGCGCATTGCTGCATAAGTAATAGGTATTAATGTTTTAAAACGTATATGCTATTTTGATATCAACACATCTTGTAGGTTTTTTATATCTAAATAATATTTTCAAGTGACAATCACGGGAGTATGCAACCAGAGGGATAGACGGGTTGTATGCCATCACGAATTTTCTGGTCACACGAATGAATATTATTCCAATTCCTAGCTATGCCCTGGTACAATACCATCATTATCATTTTCTGGTTCATGTAATAATCACTGGCAGAATGTTTTTCTGTGAGACAGCTATATAGTAAGTTTAAGCTTTAGGCGAATTTTTTGCTTAGCCTTAACCTAATGGATATGCTCAGTCTTACACTTCAGCCTAAGCTTAATCTATAGGCTTAGGCTTAGGAATATGCTTTTACAACGGCCCTGTTCTATACCATGGCCTCTTTTTGTTAAACAGATATTCACACATTTGCGGGGGTGGTGTCAGGTTTTAAGAAGCGATGCTTGAGCTAAATAAATTATTTATACTGTTTAACTTAAAATATGAGATTGTCTAGTGTAGGCTTTCCATGCATGTCGTGCCCTGTAGACTTATGGTGGCAACTGAGACAGGTCGATAGTTCATTGTTGTTTAGGTCAGACAGGAATCTAGCATACCATTATATAGGACTTATTTATACTAGCGTGGCGAAGCAAAAATGCTCGGAACACATAATTGCTCTATAGATTAAAAAAATTGAGCTAAGCGGTCGAATATATTTGTAAGCTTCCTTCGCCGCAAACATCCCCCGTAGTTGCGGTCCTGCATGCTGGGTGCCTATAGCTACGTCCCGTTCTGACCGGTGAGAATTATGACCTGTATCGCTATGTCATAACTATATGCGTTCTAGGGTACAACCGGATGTTTGCCTTCGGCTCCGGTAGAATTTCAGCCACAGGTGCCGTCAACTTCAATAGTGACGTTTTGAAGCAAATTTTGTTGGCCTCCGGCTACGGTATTTTTCACCTTCGGTTGCATTCGGGTTTAATAATTTCACAGTGAGACTTTATTTTTATTGTCGCGTTGTGAAATTGTACAGTTTTGAAAGTGCGTTTTTAGCAAATTTGTAAGGTTCACAAAGTACGCTTTCAGTCGCAAAATTACTGAAGAACTTGTACTGTATATACGACATAACTAAAATAGAAATTTGTGTTTAGAAAATACATTTGCAGTTGCAGATGAACCACTTTTGTTGCAAATTGTCCTGTTTGCGCAAATGCGTTTGCTAATTATCAGCAGAAGCAAGTCTAGCCAATAAAACGCTCCCTGCTCGCTCAATTAATTTTGCATTTGCTTAAGAAAACAGATAGTTTTTATGTTTTTAGCCAACGAAATTACACCTTTTGGGAATAGTTTACAGTAACCCGGGTGACCATTGGTTACTTATAATAGAATTGGCAAATCGATGGGTCTCTTTGGTTATTCCCCCTCTCCGATGGGACAATGGTTAATGATTTACAAGGGGTCATTTCTCTTATCCCCTTCAGGCGACGTTTGCCCAAAAATGGTTGTACGTTGAAAACTTTCCATATTTTAGGTTCTCGTTACTTACACGGATCATTTTCCAAGCCTTAATTTGAATTTTTTTGAAAAGTCGATTTTTAAGGTCCCATGGTCCCCCTTTGGGACCCAAAAAAATTTCTTGCCAAAAAGTTTGTCAAATTATTTACCATTGGATACAGTTGGCCGAGCTGAGCTGAATGGTGTCAAAATTTTTACAATCAGACGTCTGTCTTACCAGTTATGGTCAAATAACTAATTTCGACAAAAATTATATAGTGTCAATTGCTGTTCTACGAAATAAATTGAAATCCATAACCGCTAATGCTAAAACATTTTCCGACAATAGCAGGCAGTTCCAACTCATTTAAAACAGAAACGGATATTGGTGAAGCTGACTGGATTGTGCTTTTTCAAAACTGAATTGGCTTCCGAATCCGAGCCATTAAATAATTGAACGAACGAACGTAAGGAAGTCAATTTTATGGCAATATTTCGTGGTTTGTGTGTGGGTCAAAAATAAGTTTATTACCTGTGAAATTTTGCCACCCCCCCATTTTGAGATCCTGGAACCGCCACTGGCGGGACGTTTGATTGTAGAAAATTCGACACCATTCAGCTCAGCTCCACAAGCTGCGTTGAATGATATATAAGTTGTCTAACTTTTAGATAAAATCAAATTTGGGCCCCCGAAGGGTTGACCTCGGGCCGTTAAAAATCGAATTTTCAAAAATTCAAATTTGGACGTGGAATGATAAGAGCAGGTCCTGAGAACCACAAATATGTAAAAAAATTTCAAAATTCAACCTTTTTGGGCAAACGCCGGCTGGGAGATAACTGAAAAACACCTTACCTTGTAAATGGTTAACCATTGTCCAATCGGAGACTGCTTCCGTTTCTACAAAGACGAACGCTACGGAGGAAAACACGGCAGTTCTTTCTCGTATTTCCCTGAGTAAGACATAGAACGATAAGACTGGAAATTGGAAAATTTTTCGACAACTAAACCAGTAAATATTTAATCTTTTTGGTGTTCCGTGAACTCGCCGGCATTAGAGGCCCCGGCTTGAGACAGCTTATCTAGATCTGCAAACTGTGGTAAAATAGGGTCAGTCCAAAGCATATATTAATTTTGACCAAACTTATGGGTTGACAGTTTTGGTTTGAGTAATATATAGGTATAGATGCTTTCTTCCAGTAGGATTTTACACCCTACGAGAACTCTGAGAGCTATACTATATATTGTTCAAAGTCCAGCCAGCCTGGGGGCATCTGTCAACTTCAATATTACGGTTTCGTGGGTGTAATTAGTATTTTGATACAGAATCACGTCCTACCAAAAGTTGACGGATGTAATATGGTGGTAGAATTGGCCTTGTAATATTACGGACCAGTGGTGTAGTGGTTAGCGTGTCTGCCTTGCAAACGGGAGGCCCGGGCTGAATCGCCGTCTGGTCGAATATTTCATCGCCAATTAGGCAGAACCATACTGGGTTCGCTCTCTGGTCTAATTTGGTTCGCAGGCAGAGCTGTGTGTCGTAGTGACGCACCACTCGGTATAGTCACCCATGATGGCGGCTGCCTCTCCAGCACAAAGGACTGGCAGTGCACGAGAGATCGTGGCTGTCACGCACAGTCGTTGTGTCTGGGAGGTGGGACGCGCTTGGGCTGTCAATGCCCCCGGACATCCTGCAGCTGTGGAGAAATCGTTACAACGGAGGATTGTTGTGTTTCAAATTAAAAAATGTTTAAAACCGGGATAAAAATGAGGTTCGGGGGTTGACCTCGGTACATCTTTTCCCCGGCCACGGCAAGGTTTTAAATACCATAAACAGACACATACGTTGTACGGGTTAACAATTGTGTAATGGAAGTAGGGCCCGTATGACGGGGAACCAGCCAGGCCCATAGTCAGCTCATCTTGTTATGGAGGTTCAAAATGTTTCAGGGGCGCTCATACAAGGCGATATTGTTGAGTACTAGCAAGGTTCAAATTTTCCTATTGTGGGAATATATTCTCCCTGCAGTCCGCCTACTCGCTGGCGTTGGCCCCGAAAGCGACCCTTGAGTCCCGTTAAACAAGTGACCTAAACGATTTGAAAAGTGGCATTTAATAGTTATTTTAAATTGATTTGCAGAAGTTGTGCTTTACATTGAGACAGGATACGATAATAATTTTGTTTTACCTAAAGGCAATAACAAATTTTATACTCTTAATTTCTTGATCATTACAACCTTATTGATTACTGTAGTGGACCGAGTAAGAGGGTGTGGGGAAATAAGAGGGTGTCCCTTGGTACTCAAAATGGGGATCCCCCTGTTATTACCCCCCTACCCCGCAATTTACTTCGCGTGTACAATGCAAAAAATTTCAGTGGATCGTTGCTGTATCTCCCAGGTGTATGCGGTTACACAACCAGTAATTTCGGAAGACGGCACAGCGCAGGCTCGTGGCTAGCTCACCTTGCTAGGGAAGCTAAAATATTTTCAGTAGGAGCATTCAAGGGTTCGTAATGACTTGCAAGCAAAGTTGAAAATTTTCTAGGGGTCAAAATTTATCAAGGGCGGCCTGACCCCCCCTTGCCACCCCTAGGCTATGGGCTCGGCACAGCGCTAGTGGCCCATTCCATATTTACAGTCAGCAGATGCAAGATATGTAAAAAACGCGAGGATAGCGAGCAAGAAGATTTGCATTAAAGTGGCAACTGCTTACTCGATGGTTAGAATTTGGGGACCACGGGATACCGGGATACCCTGAAAACTTTCAAGCGACAAGAAAATCCAAACATATTTACAAGCTTTAGAATTAACCATATTTCTTATTTGAATCAAAACCTCGTTTGGTACACTGCAAGGGCAGATGCTATTGTGTTCTTTGTTTAGTTTAAGGTTCATGACCAGACTTTGGGAGGTGTACCCACCGGCGCAACCAGGGGGGCGGGTGAAGGAACAGTGGTCTCCCTTCCGAAGTTTGTTAACCAAAAAAGTTGTAATGGTTTATAACAGTTATGTCGCTGTCTGGCGTTAGTACACTTGAAAAATTTCGCCTGCGGCACGTCTAAAGGTTAACTTTTATTAACGCCCAATGTAAAGAATAGAGGCGTAGCAGTAATATAATCATGTTCCTAAGTCTAAGCCCAAGCGTTAACCTAAGCGTAACAATAATCTTATACTTAAGCGTAAGCCTAAACCTAAGCCCGAGCAAAAAAATGTCTAAAGCATAAGCTTACTCTATTACAGTCCTGCAGAAAAACGTTCCGCCCCTAATCTTTTTTTACACGGACAGCGTGCCCTCGAAGTGCGCGATGAGCACAAAAAATGTTTATCGCTTCACAAAGCTCGATCTTTTAGCTTTTGTATAGACACTAAAGCAATTATATTTTTCACTCTCATTGCAGGACAATTGGACAACAACAATGCTTTTCGGCTTTTTTTTCTGATCAAATAAGCTGTGAAAGTCAATGCTATATTTAATAGTATGGAATCACTCCAGGGAAAACTATCCTCATTATAAAATTTCTAAAAATGGACATTTATTCACGATTTAAAATAGCATGCTGGATTTTAAAAGTTGAACAATTTCCGTAATTTAAAAATAATTACCATTACTGGTGGTTATACCCTGGTTGGTATGAAAGTCTATTTATTCGACGCTTGTCATCTAAAGTGTGCAGAATCACAATGCTCTGCTTAAAGTGTTGGACGCATTCATTGATTTGGAAGACAACTGCTGAACAATGCTTACAATAAAACAATACTGTGATATGTAAATATTTTATATAAACTGTTGCTTAAAGATTTGCGATTGGTTCGTTTTTAGTGCCGGCAAAGAAATCTATAGTTAGCACACAGATTTAGACAATTGTATAGAATTTCGGACATTTCGGTTTGATTTAAGCGATTTTCAACGAAAAGGGTCAAAACGTAGTTTTTCGGGATGTTTGGATATAAAACTTAGATTAATGCTGGGTCAGTTACCGTACATGAGAATTCGGCCAAAGTGAAGAACAGGGTCGTAACAGTAGTAGAACCATATTCCTAGGCGTAAGCATAATGCTAAGCCTATGCATTTAAGAATGAGCGTATGCCTAAACCTAAGAGTAAGTCTAAGGAAAAAATATCTAAAGCTTAAGCTTAATCTATGACAGTCCCGCAGAAAAACGTTCCGCCTCGGATCTTTTACATGAGCCATAGGGTCTATAGATTGAGCATAAATGTTACCCTACAGTAGTACGTTATGCTAGCAGTAAAGATGTGCAGATGATATACCATAATGACCCGAATTAGAGGAGGGATGATTGTTATTTATTTCGCTACATCAATGGTACCTCACTTACTATTCGGTTTCGGACTGTTATTTATTTTTTAATCTTATTTTAGTTAGTTACCAGTGATTTTTTACGGTTTAAGTTCATTACTTTAGGAATATACTAATAAGACTTGAGGATGCTGCTACGAACGTAAGTAGGTAACATTACACTTGGAGCAATGAATTAAGCTCTGTATTGAATTTAATTTGGTTTAGTAAGCATTTACGCAATCTAATCAGGGTAATTGACGTTTATAGACTCAAGTAGTGTACGTGCGCACTCTAATTAGGGAAAATCCTATTAATTTAGACTCAAAATACGGAGCCCAAACTTCTGTTACCAACCTTTTTCTTTTAGTCAATCCAGTATAGTAGATTCCTGTTCTGGTTCCAAACGTACCTTTAAGGATCCATCCAAATGCTTCGCGGCACTGGGCAGTTAAGCGGTTTAAAGGCTTATAAAGTTTCTTTGATGGCTTTTTCTCACAAATATAACGGCAGAGATTTAAAATTTTTTCGTTTCAACCTCATTTGCACATGCAAGTCCACTCATAAACTGAAATAAACCTAAATAGTTTTCAGGTCACTTGTGAATTGTGATATTGCCATCAAGTGAATCCAATTGGGCAGCTATTTATGTCCCTTGTGTCATGGTGCGTATATATTTAAGGCGAACGATAAAACAGGTCGTCCTGGAGATTTCCAAACGAACATGATAATAGTTGTGGGTTTCAGAATAGTGTTCTGGATCCTACAAGTCAAACGGTTTCGTTATGCATCGAGACGTACCCGTCCGAACCAAAATTTTAGCTATAAACCTCTGCGTTGTTGTTTAAACATTACTAGCTAAGTAATTAAAATATTATGATCCCTGAACAAAACATTTGTAACATGCTACAGATTTAAATTGTTATGAGAATTATCATGTAATGTTTGCTTAAAAGAGCCAAAAACTTTATTAAAATTTAACATTGATCTTTTTGCCGACTATTAATTATGGCTAATTTCGACTAATTCGGTTGTTTTTTTCTGTGTGTCTTTATTGTAATCGCATATGTCAGGTCTTCTATGAAAAAATGTTCAATTACTGTTTACTATGGTACAACCCAGAGATCTGCCTTCAACAACGCTTCGATCAGAATATCTGCTTTCAGCTACTGTAATGACCCGGATAAGTGGGTGACTGATATTTATTTAGCCTC
>JASANG010003875.1:0-26917 GCA_030248215.1 Enoplolaimus lenunculus
GCGTCTTTACTTCGTTCAGTTACGTATTGCTGGTTAAATTGATTTTAGATTATCTTTTTTGCTATATGATTTGTGAAATAAAAAAATTACCAGAACCGGAAGGTGAAAAATGCCGGAACCACAATTTCGGTTGCATCCTGCTATCTATACACCAGGGTTCAATCGGCATTCTTGTTCCGGACGGAATTCCCGCAAAAATTCAATTCCTGTTCATGTTCCTGTACTCAAAGACGCGCGAACCGCAATTTTTACGGTTTTGTGTCAAAATATTAATAATCATTTAAATGTTTGAAACATTGTCTTTGAAAAATTGTTACTTCGAAATGAGTGTTTTAGCAATTAGCTCAATTGTGTTGGTAAACTGTTTATGGCATGTTTTCGCACAATTTGATGATGAAATAGCTGAAAATTCGCTTAAACACAATGTTTGGAAAGTTTTCTAAGATGTAACGATCAGTAATTGTCGATTTCCATATCGTACCCGCACGCAACTGCAATATGTACATAAAATTTCAATTTGAATTTATTAAAAAGGCATCTCGCGTTCAGTTGAACGCTTATTCACTCTCAACGGTGCATAACCAACAATTCAACAGAACCGATACCTGAATAACGCAAATAATACTTTTAGTACATTTCGCCAAGCCGAATAAAACCACAGATTTAGGCAAAATTACAAATAACTTTACACATCGATGACCTTTTGGCATTTCACAGTGAACCAGACCGATGCTTGACCACACAAATGCACTACAACCAGCCATGTGAACCTAAAACCAGGTGAACCACATTTAAAACTTAAATTTGAGCACGTATCAACGACCAGAACCACATTAGGCATATTATCTATTGTACTACATATTATTATTTTATTATTACTATTATTATTGTTATTATTATTATTATTTATTATAAAAAGTATTGAACATATGGCAGGGAAAGCCCAAAGCACTGTCTGCCGTGTAGAGGTAATCTAGTACCGAAAACAACCCCCGGTCCCACAGGAACAAAAAAATGCCAAATATAACTGTTCATACTTGGCAAAATCACACTTTATTTCAGGAGAGAGAGTGCAAAGTTACTAGTTGGAAACGCAGGGGTACGACTTACAGTACCACCAGCTCTGATTATTGCGTATATACTAAACCATCTTACGAGCTACCACATACATCTTCTAAACGTTCCAGCTCCGGTAAATTGCAATTCCGGTGACACCATGATAAGTAACATATAATAACACAACAAACCTCGTGCTAAATCTGTGAGTCAACTTAAATCTCTATAACTAAATGTTACAATTATTTAGTAATACTCAGTCGCGTTTACTTGAGTCAGCGTGTTACTCACAATTTTTGCAATTAAAACAATATTGAAAACCGAAAAATTTGAATCCCAGGGTGCAACCGGAATTCCGGTTCGGTTTCTGGCATTATTTCACCTTCCGGTTCCGGTAAATTTTTACCGGAATTAAAAATTCCCGTATTAAAATTTTGTCTCTGCAAATTAAGATATTTTACTAAAAAAATGACATCAAAATTAAAGATTTCACCAGCACAGTATGCAGACCTTCATAATCGCCGAAAATAAACCATCGAAGGTAGATTTCGCTTCGGTGGATTATGAACATCTACAATACAACAGATAGCGTGAACACCTATCTGTAAACTAGGTTTATTTCACCAATAATATTTCAAAAAAATTAAATTAAAATGAATTTTTCGGTGGCATGCATTTTTCATTTTTCGGTTCCAGTACCGTTTCCGGTAATTTTTCAAATTCCGATTGCAATTCCGGTTGCAGCCCGCTGAATCCACATCCGGCTGCAGATACCTAGTTAATTGTGCACCATTCTGCAGCAAACAAATCAAATACTGCCGTCTGTGTCAAAGTCACGGCTTCCGAACACTGAAATGTATCACTAAACGATGGCACTTGTGGTTCCCCAAACTAGGCCTATAAGCTAAAAAATTTACCTGAACAATTGCTGCCTGGCTGTTTTCCATTACCTCATCGACCGCCAGCCGACGTTTACCCAAAAAAGACCGAACCAGCCTCTTATTTATGACCTCTATCCTGATCATTGCACATCCTAATTTTGCCAAAAAACTCAACGTGCCTTAACGCCAGATTTGCGTACATTTACGTACACAACGCCACAAGTCTTCGACGCAGAAAAACCTTATAAACACAGTTAATTAATTTTTCAAGTTAAACGCAACCTTGAACCCCCGAACTATCACTATCTTCTCATTTACGCAACCGTGCGTACAAGACTGTCTGTACCCTAGCACCTCAGCTACTTTTGTATGACATTCTTCTAAAACTATATATATAGTGCCAGTCACCAGAAGCAATATAATATTTTCAATATTTATCACCAAATCGATTATTACTAAACTATTACCATATTGTTTATGAAAACTACTCAAAATTAATACGTATGTATTAGTTACATTTGATAGCTTAAATTCATACTTCCACATCGCGCATTCTCAACTTATTGTCGCTGTTTCTTCACGCCGCCAGTTTGGTATCATATTTGCCACCTCCAATTGGCATATGTTTCTGTCTCTGCCATATTTTGCCCCTTGCCATATTTTCCGCCTGCCATATTTTGTATCTTTTCCTATCAGGGAAAGACCGGATGTCGCGAAATACGTGTATACCTGAATCCTACATCCGGATACCAAAGCTTTCGGCGGAAATCAAAATCGGATATCAACATGATAGTACAACAGGGGTGCCACCGGATAATCAGTTACGGTTTAATATCCGGCAAAAACTGATATCCGTGCTCGGTATCCGGTAAAAACCGTACCCGGCAGGGTGTGACCGGAAAAACAATTTTACCAAAACCGAAATTTGAAAATTTTACCGGAACCGGAACCGGAAAATGAAAAATTCCATTCACCAAAAATTTCATTTTAATCTTATTTTTTGCTCTATTATTTGTGAAATAACCTTAGTCAAACATGATTTTATGTTTATTTGTTGTATTATAGATTTTCATCATCGACTGAAGTGAAATCCACCATCAATGGCTTATATTCATAGGACCGAGTGGCTTCAAAAAGATTGTTCAAAAATTAGCAAAGTTAAGAAAACGGCCAAATTATAATACCGGAATTTTTAAAAATGCAGAACAAAGTTTACCGGAACCGGAACCGGAAGGTGAAAAAATGCCGGAACAAACCCGGTTGCACCATCCTACCAGATATCCAATTTTGCCGATTAGGTCACCAAATATCTGAAATTGCGTATTGGTTACAGTCGCCACACTTAAGTCCTAACCAGTCGCATCCTTCGTCACAATGACGTTTCAGTAAGTCTCTTTGAATAACCATGTGTGATGATTACCGAACATTTTTGCATATCTGGATATCCAAAATTAAATTTTACGTTTTCAACTTTCTCTGAACTTTAGTGTTTGTAGTTTAAGCACGTTTTAAAACTCGCAGCTCTTACGGTGGTTCCAGGTGACTCAAAATTATTATGAAGGTATAAAAAACACGCAATTTTAACTCGGTTGTTTTTGGTGTACATTTAGATTTTATTATAATAAGCGCAGACCCGTGGCCAGCTCACCTTGCTAGGGGGAGCACAAAAGTTTTCCAGTGGGGGGGGGGGGGGCAAAAGTTTTCCGGGGGGGGGGGGGCAAAATTTTTACAGGGGGGGGAACAATTTTAAAGGAAGGGCCATAAAGGGTTGTCAATGACTTACTAGCAAGATTTGAAAATCTGATCGCAGTTGTGTAGTGAACTTTCCAAAGTCTGGTACACACACACACATAAACAACAACAATACGGTTCCTCGTTTCTGCCAGTTAATAAGATGTTTGATTACACTCTTCGCCCCCCCCCCCCCAACTTTAAACGGAATCAACTAATCAAAGCGTCCAGACGCTACCGCAAACACTATTCACCGCTGCTCATTTTTAAAATTCAAAAATTTCAAACCCGCTGAAACTTTTCACAACTAAAACAAAAACAATTAATATACGTAACTTTGAATACGTAACCCTTACAACATATGTATGCGGATTTACCACAGACGTGCTTTGCTTCTAAATATCAATATTATGAATCAGAAGCGGAAGAAATCAAAGCTCACAACATCGCACTACCCGAGCAGCCAGCCAACACAGAGCATGGAGCCAACTTTTTATTTATTGAAATAATATTGGTATTTGTGTGTGTGTGTATTCCGACAACAATTGACCTTCCGGTTCCGCCGAATTTTTACCGGAAGCGAAAAGTTCCCGTATTAAATTTTGGTCAGTAAAAATCATTCGTATTTTATATAAAACCTTGACAATCATCGAAAATAAACCATCGAAGTTACGTAATTTGAGCTTCAATTAAAATCTAAAATACAGACGACAAAGTGATCTACAGCAAAGGTTATTGCAAAAATAATATTGCAAAAAAGAACATGAAAATGAATTTTTCAGTGACATGTATTTTTCATTTTGCGGTTCCGTTTCCGGTGATTTTTTCAAATTCCGGTTCCGGTTGTGGTAAAAATTGCAATTCCGTTGCTCCTGATATTTATATTTATTTATGTATCAATAATATCCAAAAAAAGAAAATAAAATTTCATTCTCCGGTTCCGGTTCTGGTAACTTTTCAAATTACGGTTCTGGTTCCGGCAAATTGTAATTCCGGATGCACACTGATATTTATATTTATATATGCATATATTATATATATGTATATATACATATATATGTGTATGTATACTTATATATGTTTCTAATTTAATCGCAGCGTTTGTGAACGATTTGTGCATAAAATTTCAAAAACTAACCACAAATATCATTCGCAAACACTGCGATCAAATTGATTTAATATAACATTTCGCTCAACAAAAACGTGGCACCAACTCTCCGGCAGCAGCAGCTGCTGCTGCTGCTGCGGGAGAAGTTTCGGTAGTGTAAGCTTTAACGCTATCGCAGTGTTGCTGAATGAATTTGTGTGTAAAATTTATTACAACAAACTTAGCACAATTTTCCCACTATTTAATATTAGATACATAGGTTCTACCAAATAGAAAAAAAACTAATTTAAAAAACGTTAAAATTCATTCATTTCGTTTAAAATGTTCCAATGTTAGCTTTGGCAGAGTTTAATAACAGCGCATACTGTAGTGACCCGAATAAGAGGGGGGACGAATATTTATTTGGCCTATCCAGCGCGTACCCCCTTGTTATTGGGTTACGGACTGTTATTTATTTTTAACCCACGCTCCGTCACCCATCGTTACTGATATATATCCGGTACTGCAACTGTCCGTAATTAAACGTTTATTTGTCTTGCATCAAAAGCTTGAGCGATCATGCAAGGCTATACTTTGGACTGTTATTGAGCGAAGCGAAACTCCGAGCGAAGCTCGGAATTTCGCGAAGCGTTTTATGTTTTGTACTTGGGGGTCGAAAGGTGAATGTCCGTCCGTCCGTCTGTCCGTCAAAGAATCTTAGGAACGGCTGAACCGATTTTGATAAACTTTTTTTGTTTGAAAGCCAATTATCCTGGGGTGTTAACCTCGCATTGGGGGTTTTAAACTTTTAAGCCGTTTATTAGCTAGAGGTTAATTTGCATAATTAATTAAGCCTAAATTAGGACTTTCCACAATATTTCACTGATTATTACAGGTATAAGCAATCTAATTTTAGCATTAAAGGGTTTTTGGGTGCGAAGAATCTGCGTAGACTGTTTGCAAACCTCCAAAACCGATAATTGAGCAGTTAGCTAATAGATAATTTGCATATTAGCATAGTTTATAAGCCTAAATTAGGACTTTTTACAATATTTCACTAATTATTAAGGTTAAAAGCAATATAATTTCAGCACTAAAGGGTTTTTTTGGCGCGAGGAATTTGAATAAATAGGTTACAAACAGCCAAAACCGATAATTGAATAGTTAGCTAATAGCTAATTTGCATATTAGCTTAATTGACAAGACAAAACTAGTACTTTTTAAATTATTTCAATAATTATTAGGGTTTACTGAAGGTTTTTGGGTGCGAAGAATCCGAAAAAATTGTTTACAAACCTCCAACAACTAATTTGCATATTACCTTAATTGCTTACGAGCGTTCGAGCTTCGCTCAATAAATGTAGTCCCACTACGACTGGTTTTCAAAACTTATGTACTTACGCTTTAAGTTTCGAACTCATCTTTATTTGGTCCTGGGTCATTTATGTGCTACAATCAGGAATAACTGACCTTCATGGACTCTAATTAGCATTTATGGACTCTATCCGCTACACTCTATCCGCTACGGACTCTTACTAGCGATACGGACTCTTATTAGGGATACAGACTCCTTGGGAGTCAAAATGAGCCCCCTCTTATTAATTTCCCCACACCCTCTTATTCGGATCACTACAGTATGGGTAAATGCTGTTTTATGCAACTCGGCAGCGATCAAACGGAATTCCGACTTCATCTTAAAAACCGGGCAGAATTTGTGTTCCGTTTCCAAACCTGGTATACGATTTCGGTGCCGAAATGGCAACGGTTTCGGTTATGTAACACCGTCAAATTAAACAAAAAATGTTTTAGTTTAAAATTTATGTAATGTATCTATCCTGCCTTGTTTGCGGCAATAAAACTGGACGAATAACCAATTGCTAATTTATATATAAACATTTTGTCTCTTTTAAGCCAACATAGCATCGCTCAGCTTTCGCACACTTCTCCCACAACATTTACAGTTAAGGCGTAACCTAAAAGCTCATTTAACTCAAGCTTTCGGTTTAGGCTGCTCACGCGTGTCTATTGACTGACGACAGTTCTCAAAAACGACGTATGAACAAATATTAATTTACATTTTTTACCCGAACACGAGCCGGATACCGGATATTGTATATGTTAAAATTATTTATTTTTTCCCTGAATTTTTAGCGTACTTAAGGTTTTCGTCTGCTGTAAAGTTCATGATTGCTGAATAGCTGAATTACTTACGTAATCCAAAATGTGCTTAGCTTACGCTCGCTTACAAAGTTAAAACTAGCTGAAACGTACACAATTAACCACTTAACTTGCCCAGAAACGTAATCGCAGCAAGATATTAAAGATGCTTACTTGTATTAAAAAAAGGTAATTTTATATTATTGGCACACAACACTAAATATCCCGTCTGTTTATACCGATACGGATACACACGGATATAGTTTTTGCCGGATATTAAACTGGAACCGCATATCATCGCACCTGAAAAAGCATACAGAAATACGAGACCGCCCCTGAAGCTTCGTATATCATCCACTTAAGCATTAATTGGTTTTGGGTTATTATTTTCATACATTGTTTGTATTTGATTGCGATTTGTACATTTACGTATATATGTTATGATATATATAATATATGTATATATATTTTATATATATTTATATATATATTATATATATATATATGTATATATATATATGAATGTTTTATAGTATGAATAGCAGGAATGATGAATGGGGATAATTGCCGACGCGAGCTAGCTTTATTACGAAATCGGCATTATGGGGTAGGGTTTAAAACTAACATACATACATGCACAGCTGATTAATGGTCAAAAATTGTTTGTCGTTCGTTTGGGCTAGCAAAAGCGCTTACTTGCAGATACGGCCGTCGAAATTAAATTCTGGTTTCACGATTCGTTTGTAAGTAGATAAGATAGGCAAATATATATATGTAGGAACATGGAAGTGAATAAATGTCTAACATGAGTGGCTGGGGGGGCGGCGGCGTACACGTGCTTATGCAGTGTGCAAGCATTTACAAAATGTGTATTTATATGTGTTAAGTACAATGCAATTTGTTTGCAATTACTGCATATTTGCATTCATTTATATATGTGTGATGGACGTATATAAGTATTTGTTAAGTATATATGTATATACATGAAGATGTCTTGTTGAACTACTGGACAATGATAATTAAATGGCTTTATACGTGTCGTATGCTGAATGGACAGTAGTCTTGACACATAACATCTCTTTGCCGTTGATGGAAAGATAATTAAACGCGCAAGTGAACTCAGGATTAAATAGGCTTTCGTATGAGGGGTGGTGTCATGGGCATGTGCATACGAAGCGTTCAGGGGCGGTCTCGTATTTCTGTATGCTTTTGTCAAGGTGCGATCGGATATGCGGTTCCAGTTTAATATCCGGCAAAAACTGATATCCGTGTGTATCCGGTATCTGGTATAAACAGACGGGATATTTAGTGTTGTGGTGCCGAATATCATAAAATTACCTTTTTTTAATACAAGTAAGCATCTTTAATATCTTGCTGCGATTACGTTTCTGGGCAAGTTAAGTGGTTCAATCTGTGGTACGTTTCAGCTAGTTTTAACTTATGTAAGCGAGCGTAAGCTAAGCACATTTGTGGATTACGTAAGTAATTGCAGTCTATTTGCAGCAATCATGAACTTTACAGCAGACGAAAACCTTAAGTACGCTAAAAATTCAGGGAAAAAATAAATAATTTTAACATATACAATATCCGGTATCCGGCTCGTGTTCGGGTAAAAAATGTAAATTAATATTTGTTCATACGTCGTTTTTGAGAACTGTCGTCAGTCAATAGACACGCGTGAGCAGCCTAAACCGAAAGCTTGAGTTAAATGAGCTTTTAGGTTACGCCTTAACTGTAAATGTTGTGGGAGAAGTGTGCGAAAGCTGAGCGATGCTATGTTGGCTTAAAAGAGACAAAATGTTTATATATAAATTAGCAATTGGTTATTCGTCCAGTTTTATTGCCGCAAACAAGGCAGGATAGATACATTACATAAATTTTAAACTAAAACATTTTTTGTTTAATTTGACGGTGTTACATAACCGAAACCGTTGCCATTTCGGCACCGAAATCGTATACCAGGTTTGGAAACGGAACACAAATTCTGCCCGGTTTTTAAGATGAAGTCGGAATTCCGTTTGATCGCTGCCGAGTTGCATAAAACAGCATTTACCCATACTGTAGTGATCCGAATAAGAGGGTGTGGGGAAATTAATAAGAGGGGGTCCCCATTTTGACTCCCAAGGAGTCTGTATCCCTAATAAGAGTCCGTATCGCTAGTAAGAGTCCGTAGCGGATAGAGTGTAGCGGATAGAGTCCATAAATGCTAATTAGAGTCCATGAAGGTCAGTTATTCCTGATTGTAGCACATAAATGACTCCAGGACCAAATAAAGATGAGTTCGAAACTTAAAGCGTAAGTACATAAGTTTTGAAAACCAGTCGTAGTGGGACTACATTTATTGAGCGAAGCTCGAACGCTCGTAAGCAATTAAGGTAATATGCAAATTAGTTGTTGGAGGTTTGTAAACAATTTTTTCAGATTCTTCGCACCCAAAAACCTTCAGTAAACCCTAATAATTATTGAAATAATTTAAAAAGTCCTAGTTTTGTCTTGTCAATTAAGCTAATATGCAAATTAGCTATTAGCTAACTATTCAATTATCGGTTTTGGCTGTTTGTAACCTATTTATTCAAATTCCTCGCGCCAAAAAACCCTTTAGTGCTGAAATTATATTGCTTTTAACCTTAATAATTAGTGAAATATTGTAAAAAGTCCTAATTTAGGCTTATAAACTATGCTAATATGCAAATTATCTATTAGCTAACTGCTCAATTATCGGTTTTGGAGGTTTGCAAACAGTCTACGCAGATTCTTCGCACCCAAAAACCCTTTAATGCTAAAATTAGATTGCTTATACCTGTAATAATCAGTGAAATATTGTGGAAAGTCCTAATTTAGGCTTAATTAATTATGCAAATTAACCTCTAGCTAATAAACGGCTTAAAAGTTTAAAACCCCAATGCGAGGTTAACACCCCAGGATAATTGGCTTTCAAACAAAAAAAGTTTATCAAAATCGGTTCAGCCGTTCCTGAGATTCTTTTCGGACGGACAGACGGACGGACGGACATCCACCTTTCGACCCCCAAGTACAAAACATAAAACGCTTCGCGAAACTCCGAGCTTCGCTCGGAGTTTCGCTTCGCTCAATAACAGTCCAAAGTATAGCCTTGCATGATCGCTCAAGCTTTTGATGCAAGACAAATAAACGTTTAATTACGGACAGTTGCAGTACCGGATATATATCAGTAACGATGGGTGACGGAGCGTGGGTTAAAAATAAATAACAGTCCGTAACCCAATAACAAGGGGGTACGCGCTGGATAGGCCAAATAAATATTCGTCCCCCCTCTTATTCGGGTCACTACAGTATGCGCTGTTATTAAACTCTGCCAAAGCTAACATTGGAACATTTTAAACGAAATGAATGAATTTTAACGTTTTTTAAATTAGTTTTTTTTTCTATTTGGTAGAACCTATGTATCTAATATTAAATAGTGGGAAAATTGTGCTAAGTTTGTTGTAATAAATTTTACACACAAATTCATTCAGCAACACTGCGATAGCGTTAAAGCTTACACTACCGAAACTTCTCCCGCAGCAGCAGCAGCAGCTGCTGCTGCCCCGGAGAGTTGGTGCCACGTTTTTGTTGAGCGAAATGTTATATTAAATCAATTTGATCGCAGTGTTTGCGAATGATATTTGTGGTTAGTTTTTGAAATTTTATGCACAAATCGTTCACAAACGCTGCGATTAAATTAGAAACATATATAAGTATACATACACATATATATGTATATATACATATATATAATATATGCATATATAAATATAAATATCAGTGTGCATCCGGAATTACAATTTGCCGGAACCAGAACCGTAATTTGAAAAGTTACCAGAACCGGAACCGGAGAATGAAATTTTATTTTCTTTTTTGCAATATTATCTATACATAAATAAATATAAATATCAGGGTGCAACAGGAATTGCAATTTTTACCACAACCGGAACCGGAATTTGAAAAAATCACCGGAAACGGAACCGCAAAATGAAAAATACATGTCACTGAAAAATTCATTTTCATGTTCTTTTTTGCAATATTATTTTTGCAATAACCTTTGCTGTAGATCACTTTGTCGTCTGTATTTTAGATTTTCATTGAAGCTCAATTTACGTACCTTCGATGGTTTATTTTCGATGATTGTCAAGGTTTTATATAAAATACGAATGATTTTTACTGACCAAAATTTAATACGGGAACTTTTCGCTTCCGGTAAAAATTCGGCGGAACCGGAAGGTCAATTGTTGTCGGAATACACACACACACAAATACCAATATTATTTCAATAAATAAAAAGTTGGCTCCATGCTCTGTGTTGGCTGGCTGCTCGGGTAGTGCGATGTTGTGAGCTTTGACGCTCCGCTTCTGATTCATAATATTGATATTTAGAAGCAAAGCACGTCTGTGGTAAATACCGCATACATATGTTGTAGGGGTTACGTATTCAAAGTTACGTATATTAATTGTTTTTGTTTTAGTTGTGAAAAGTTTCAGCGGGTTTGAAATTTTGAATTTTAAAAATGAGCAGCAGTGAATAGTGTTTGCGGTAGCGTCTGGACGCTTTGATTCATTGATTCCGTTTGAAGTTCGGGGGGGGGGGCGGAGAGTGTAGTGAACATCTTATTAACTGGCAGAAACAAGGAACCGTATTGTTGTTGTTTGTGTGTGTGTGCAGACTTTGGAAAGTTCACTACACAACTGCAATCAGATTTTCAATCTTGCTAGTAAGTCACTGAGAACCCTTGAAGGCCCTTCCTGGAAAACTGTTGCCCCCCCTGGAAAACTTCCCCCCCCCCCTGGAAAACTTTTGCCCCCCCCCTGGAAAACTTTTGCCCCCCCACTGGAAAACTTTTGGCTCCCCCATAACAAGGTGAGCTGGCCACGGGCCTGCGTTTATTATACTAAAATCTAAATTTACGCCAAAACAACCGAGTTAAAATTGCGTGTTTTTATACCTTCATAATAATTTTGAGAAACATATGCCAATTGGAGGTGGCAAATATGATACCAAACTGGCGGCGTGAAGAAATAGCGAAAAGACCTCAGAATGCGAGATGCGAAAGTATGAATTTAAGCTATCAAATGTACCAATACATACGTATTAATTTTGAGTAGTTTTCATAAACAATATGGTAATAGTTTAGTAATAATCGATTTGATGATAAAGATTGAAATATTATATTGCTTTTGGTGACTGGCACTATACGTATATAGTTTTAGAAGAATGTCATACAAAAGTAGCTGAGGTGCTAGGGTACAGACAGTCTTGTACGCACGGTTGCGTAAATGAGAAGATAGTGATAGTTCGGGGGTTGAAGGTTGCGTTTAACTTGAAAAATTAATTAACTGTGTTTATAAGGTTTTTCTGCGTCGAAGACTTGTGGCGTTGTGTACGTAAATGTACGCAAATCTGGCGTTAAGGCACGTTGAGTTTTTTTTGGCACAATTAGGATGTGGATTGAGTTTTTTGGTAAAATTAGGATGTGCAATGATCAGGATAGAGGTCACAAATAAGAGGTTGGTTCGGTCTTTTTTGGGTAAACGTCGGCTGGCGGTCGAGAAGGTAATGGAAAACAGCCAGCCAGCAATTGCTCAGGTTAATTTTTAGCTTATAGGCCTAGTTTGGGAACCACAAGTGCCATCGTTTAGTGATACATTTCAATGTTCTGAAGCCTTGATTTGACACAGACGGTAGTTGATTTGTTTGCTGCAGAATGGTGCACAATTAACTAGGTATCTGCAGCCGGATGTGGATTCAGCGGGCTGCAACCGGAATTGCAATTTACCGGAATCGGAACTGGAATTTGAAAAAATTACCGGAAACGGAACCGGAAAATGAAAAATGCATGCCACCGAAAAATTCATTTTAATTTAATTTTTTTGCAATATTATTGGTGAAATAAACCTAGTTACAGATAGGTGTTCACTTTATCTGTTGTATTTTAGATTTTCATAATCCACAGAAGCGAAATCTACCTTCGATGGTTTATTTTCGGCGATTATGAAGGTCTGCATACTGTGCTAATGAAATCTTTAATTTTGATGTCATTTTTTAGTAAAATATCTTAATTTGCAGCGACAAAATTTTAATACCGGAATTTTTTAATTCCGGTAAAAATTTACCGGAACCGGAAGGTGAAATAATGCCAGAAACGGAACCGAAATTCCGGTTGCACCCTGGGATTCAAAATTTTCGGGTTTCAATATTGTTTTAATTGCAAAAATTGTGAGTAACATGCTGACTCAAGTAAATGCGACTGAGTATTACTAAATAAATGTAACATTTAGTTATAGAGATTTAAGTTGACTCACATATTTAGCACGAGTTTTGTTGTATTATTATATGTTACTTATCATGGTGGCACCGGAATTGCAATTTACCGGAACTGGAACCGTAATTTGAAAAAATTACCGGAAACGGAACCGGAGCAGGAAAATGAAAAATATATGCAACCGAAAAATTCATTGTAATTTTGTTTTTTTTTGCAATATTATTGGTGAAATAACCGTTAGAGTTGGAGCTTACGTGCTACCTCGTACATACTCTAAACTGTATTAGAACGCTCCGCTTGCGCTATTTAATTCAATTATATTATAATTGAATTAAATAGCGCAAGCGGCGAATTCTAATACAGTTTAGAGTATGTATGTGGTAGCACGTAAGATGGATTAGTATATACGCAATAATCAGAGCTGGTGTTACTGTAAGTCGTACCCCTGCGTTTCCAACTAGTAACTTTGCACTCTCTCTCTCCCTCCTGAAATAAAGTGTGATTTTGCCAAGTATGAACAGTTATATTTGGCATTTTGTTGTTCCTGTGGGACCGGGGGTTGTTTTCGGTACTAGATTACCTCTACACGGCAGAGAGTGCTTTGGGCTTTCCCTGCCATATGTTCAATAGTTTTTATAATAAATAATAATAATAATAACAATAACAACAATAATAATAGTAACAATAAAATAATATTATGTAGTACAATAGATAATATGCCTAATGTGGTTCTGGTCGTTGATACGTGCTCAAATTTAAGTTTTAAATGTGGTTCACCTGGTTTTAGGTTCACATGGCTGGTTGTAGTGCATTTGTGTGGTCAAGCATCGGTCTGGTTCACTGTGAAATGCCAAAAGGTCATCGATGTGTAAAGTTATTTGTAATTTTGCCTAAATCTGTGGTTTTATTCGGCTTGGCGAAATGTACTAAAAGTATTATTTACGTTATTCAGGTATCGGTTCTGTTGAATTGTTGGTTATGCACCGTTGAGAGTGAATAAGCGTTCAACTGAACGCGAGATGCCTTTTTAATAAATTCAAATTGAAATTTTATGTACATATTGCAGTTGCGTGCGGGTACGATATGGAAATCGACAATTACTGATGGTTGATATTTTAGAAAACTTTCCAAACATTGTGTTTAAGCGAATTTTCAGCTATTTCATCATCAAATTGTGCGAAAACATGCCATAAACAGTTTACCAACACAATTGAGCTAATTGCTAAAACACTCATTTCGAAGTAACAATTTTTCAAAGACAATGTTTCAAACAGTGCGGTTCGCGCGTCTTTGAGTACAGGAACATGAACAGGAATTGAATTTTTGCGGGAATTCCGTCCGGAACAAGAATGCCGATTGAACCCTGGTATATAGATAGCAGGATGCAACCGAAATTGTGGTTCCGGCATTTTTCACCTTCCGGTTCTGGTAATTTTTTTATTTCACAAATCATATAGCAAAAAAGATAATTAAAATCAATTTTTCGGTGGCAAGTATTTCTAACTTTCCGGTTAAATTGATTTCCGGAACGGGAACCGAATGTGAACCGGATATGGTGACTAAATTTACTTATTGTCGGCAGTATCTCAGGTGTGCCAGAAGTATTTGTGTACCAAGTTAAAATTGATTTTTATCGAGGATTTTTGATTTTACAATATTTTAGTTTCTTGTCTTGGCTGTGAAATGCAGTTGTTGCTGTTGTTGCAAAGTGTTCAGTATTCCCCGTTTGATATCCGGTATCCGGTAAATTAATATCCGGTCGCACACTGCTTCTTCCTTGCATTTTTTGACTTTTAGAAATTAACAGGTTAAGTCTATAGTCTGAATAAGTAATTTTTTGCTCGTTTGTTTAGAATTTGCAGATGCGATGATATATATATCCGCTATTCTCTCGTTGCATATACGACCCTGTGGTCTGTAAATGAATAATATAGCTCTGTTGATACAATGAATATACTTACCCATTCATAGCCAATGTGGTATTTGAGAAATTTAATTCATGTTGACAGGTTTTTGCTTATATGTTATATTATATATTATGTATATAATATATATAATATATAATATATACATATATACATATATATACATATATGTATATAAGCATATATTATATATATAATTACTTACATAGATATATTACAGTTGATCTCGCTTGTGATTTTGGTGTTTTCGTATTTGCCGTCGCTCACTGTGAATGTTTTGGTTTGGTTTGTTAGCGAAGCGATGTATACATGAGCAGTGAGTGATTTGTAAACTTAAGTGTTAGGGTAATTTAATTTATGGGTTTTGCAGTTTGTCTGTACATCGATTGAAGTGGGGTGTTTGGTTCCATTAGGGCCGAAAATGGCCATCCCCTGCTGTTTTGTGCAGACCACAGACCACTCTGCATGAAGCGAAAATGGATCAAAAATCAGTTTTATAGCTTTGGTTTTTGTTGTGAAATTTTTAGCTTCAAAATAAGGTTTTAGTATCCTTTATTGAATTTTTCCTGGGCGGTTGCTTGTGTAATTCAAACGATTAAAACTGTACTAAATTAGTGAAAGTCGCTAGTCGATACACATTAGTAGTTGCATAAAAATATTGAAATATGCAATGAAAACCGCTCAAGTGCTACTATGTTTGTGGGGTCATATGTGGCTCGCTAGAATAATTTGCTCATGGTGTGACGTCTGCAAGCCAGTCACACTTAATATGTGTATATGTAGTAGGCTAATCTGCTATTCAGGCTAATTGCTAACACGCATATTTTATAATATGAACGCTGGGCAATTTGCAACTCGTTGGCTTGTTGGAATGGATCAGCTGTTTTGTATGTGTGGACGTCGGCACGGTTTCATTGGTCGAACGATGATGATGATAACAGTTACACCGTACAGTTCAGCTCAGAAAACTGCGTCGAATGATATATATATCAGGGTGCAACCGGAATTCCGGTTCCGGCATTTTTTCGCCTTCCGGTTCCGGTAAATTTTTACCGGATTTAAAAATTCCGGTATTATAATTTGGCCGTTTTCTTAACTTTGCTAATTTTTAAGAATCTATTTTGAAAGCCACTTATTGGTCGAACGATGATGATGATAACAGTTACACCGTACAGTTCAGCTCAGAAAACTGCGTCGAATGATATATATATCAGGGTGCAACCGGAATTCCGGTTCCGGCATTTTTTCGCCTTCCGGTTCCGGTAAATTTTTACCGGATTTAAAAATTCCGGTATTATAATTTGGCCGTTTTCTTAACTTTGCTAATTTTTAAGAATCTATTTTGAAAGCCACTTATTGGTCGAACGATGATGATGATAACAGTTACACCGTACAGTTCAGCTCAGAAAACTGCGTCGAATGATATATATATCAGGGTGCAACCGGAATTCCGGTTCCGGCATTTTTTCGCCTTCCGGTTCCGGTAAATTTTTACCGGATTTAAAAATTCCGGTATTATAATTTGGCCGTTTTCTTAACTTTGCTAATTTTTTAAGAATCTATTTTGAAAGCCACTTATTGGTCGAACGATGATGATGATAACAGTTACACCGTACAGTTCAGCTCAGAAAACTGCGTCGAATGATATATATATCAGGGTGCAACCGGAATTCCGGTTCCGGCATTTTTTCGCCTTCCGGTTCCGGCATTTTTTCACCTTCCGGTTCCGGTTCCGGTAAATTTTTACCGGATTTAAAAATTCCGGTATTATAATTTGGCCGTTTTCTTAACTTTGCTAATTTTTAAGAATCTATTTTGAAAGCCACTTATTGGTCGAACGATGATGATGATAACAGTTACACTGTACAGTTCAGCTCAGAAAACTGCGTCGAATGATATATATATCAGGGTGCAACCGGAATTCCGGTTCAGGCATTTTTTCACCTTCCGGTTCCGGTTCCGGTAAATTTTTACCGGATTTAAAAATTCCGGTATTATAATTTGGCCGTTTTCTTAACTTTGCTAATTTTTAAGAATCTATTTTGAAAGCCACTTATTGGTCGAACGATGATGATGATAACAGTTACACCGTACAGTTCAGCTCAGAAAACTGCGTCGAATGGTATATATATCAGGGTGCAACTGGAATTCCGGTTCCGGCATTTTTTCGCCTTCCGGTTCCGGTTCCGGTAAATTTTTACCGGATTTAAAAATTCCGGTATTATAATTTGGCCATTTTCTTAACTTTGCTAATTTTTAAGAATCTCTTTTGAAAGCCACTTGTACTCCGAATATAAGCCATTGATAGTGGATTTCACTTCAGTCGATGATGAAAATCTAAAATACAACAAATAAAATAAATACCTATGTTCCACTAAGGTTGTTTCACAAATAATAGAGCAAAAACAACGATTGAAATGAAATTTTTGGTGAAATGCATTATTCACTTTCCGGTTCGGGTAAAATTTTCAAATTCCGGTTCCGGTAAATTGTAATTCCGGTTGCACCCTGAATTATATATGAACTTTTTGACGAAAATTTTCTTCGCCGTAAAATGATGTAGCCTGATGATCTAAAAAATCGATTTTGTACTGTTTCTGGTTTGGGTGTGGAATGTTCAGAGGACGTTACAAGAAACTCAAATATGCAATAATTTTTTTAAAAACACGGCGGTTTGGGAAAAACAACTGGTGATCTTCATCGTAACGGAAATACGCGTTTTTGTCACGGTAGTATATAGATAGATTAGGTGAATCTTAAGTATAAGTATGCGCAGTTGTGGGTAATACCTCTAAAAAAGACACTTTAAATAGGCTATTCTCTCTCGCTCCTCGCAAAAATAATATTTTGGAAAAAAATATATATATATATATCAGGGTGCAACCGGAATTACAATTTAGCGGAACCGAAACCGGAATTTGAAAATTTTACCGGAACCGGAAAGTGAAAAATGCATTTCACCAAAAATTTCATTTTAATCTTATTTTTTTGCTCTATTATTTGTGAAATAACCTTAGTCGAACATAGGTATTTATTTTATTTGTTGTATTTTGGATTTTTGTCGTCGACTGAAGTGAAATCCATTATCAATCGCTTATATTCGGAGTACAAGTGGCTTTCAAAAGAGATTCTTCAAAATTAGCAAAGTTAAGAAAACGGCCAAATTATAACACCGGAATTTTTAAATCCGGTAAAAATTTACCGGAACCGGAAGGCGAAAAAATGCCGGAACCGGAATTCCGGTTGCACCCTGATATATATAAAATTATTTCTAATGCTTTTTCGTAGTTTTTTGTGTTGTCTGAATATCAGCTAATAATTATTGCGTAACTATGTATATAAATTCATATTTTCATACCGAAATTGGTATTCTTGCGGAGACTGAGACTGAGACTCTCATCATTGATTTTAGCCACCTCTGACCTACAGAAAACTGGATGCCCTTAAAATCAACATGAATCAAACGAATATTGCAACTGAACACGCAACGCTACAAAAACATAGAATCGTATACTAGAGGGTCGTTGTTAAAGTGTTCAAAATGCATTCGTGTCAGATGTTAAAAAGTCACTTTGGGTACGTTAAGCCACGGAAGTAAAAATTGTAAGCTATGTTGTGACATCTGAATGTGGAATCTAGTATTAAATTTGAATTCGTTATCCAGCTCCGGCTTCGTCAATTCTTGGGGTATCCGGACGCACCCTGATTTAAATATACGTAACACAATATTACTAGCGTAGCATATAGTGATTTTTTTATTCTTTTAATTTTTAACTTTTCCTTATGGCGTTTGTAGGTTCTAGTAAAACTGCGACGTAATGGATATAACTACTATATATGTATATGCATTATATGTACGTAGTAGATACGTGTCGTTGCTGTGGTTGAAGTGTTCAAAATAATTACTTTAGACTGGCGTGGTGGCTGTGTGCACAGAGTTGAGCGTCAGGACTGTGAGGGTCTTGGCCTTAGGCTTGGCAACCGGTTTGCTTGCGGCTCCGGCAATTTTTGGAGACTCTTTAATATGGGTACTTTTACAAGCTTTCCAAATAGTTTGTTGGATCATCATGGTTCAACTGGAGGTTTGACCATTGTTTCTGGTTTATCGACGATCGCTCCTGGTTCACAGGAAAACTTGTTAAGTTCAGTTATGTGTTATGCTGAAATGAATTTCTGGCTACGTTCTTGGTTTTAAGCATATTTTGGGTTTGAAGATAATAGTGCCATATATGTATGTGCCATATATGTATATGTATATATGTATGTGCCATATATGTATATGCCATATATGTATATGTATATATGTATGTGCCATATATGTATATGTAGATATGTTTGTGCCATATATGTGCATGTATATATGTATGTGCCATATATGTATATATGTATATATGTTTGTGCCATATATGTGCATGTATATATGTATGTGCCATATATGTGCATGTATATATGTATGTGCCATATATGTATATGTATATATGTTTGTGCCATATATGTGCATGTATATATGTATGTGCCATAATATATGTATATGTATATATGTATGTGCCATATATGTTTCATGTATATATGTATATGTATACTATGTATATATAGTCGTGTCGTAGTCGAATGTATTTTATCAGGTTCTAAAAGCATTAAACATTGTTGGCTTAAACAGATATATTAAGATAAATGTATATGTATAAGTAGACGTATAAATATATGAGTTACATGTAAATAAGTCTAGCCCGTGACCAGTTCAACATGCAATGTGGGGCGGAGGGGGCTAAAAATTTTTTACAAAGACCAGGTATCTTCTAGGCAGGTAAACGTTTTGTTCCTAGACCGGATTGAGTCCGTTAGGGACTTGATCTGTGGCCCTGAGACCAGTATAAGCGCAGACAATATGGTGTTAAAAGTAAGCTAGTATATGTATATTGAACGTTTTTTTATCGTAGTGCCAGGGTGGATGATGTATGACGGTGTAAAATGTCTAATAGTGTTAATGAGTATGGTACGTAAGCTAAGTAGAATACTAACTAAAAGTATAGTTTTTTGAATCTATACGCCGAGGATATATATATAGTCACAGAGTTTCGTTAGTGTTATTTTTGGTTTTGAATTTGAAAGAAATGTTTCTAGAAGTGTTGTTTAGTTTCCCACTGTTAGCTACTATATGTTGATAGTTGTTGAGCGAAGCGAAATTCCGAGCGAAGGTCGCAGTTTCGCGAAGCGTTTTATGTTTTGAACTCCGGGGTCGAAAGGTGGATGTCCGTCCGTCCGTCTATCCGTCGGAAAAGAATCTCAGGAACGACTGAATCGGTTTTGATAAACTTTTTTTGTTTGAAAGCCAATTATCCTTAAGGTTTTGAAATTTTAAAGCCATTTATTAGCTACAGGCTAATTTGCATAATTAATTAAGCCTAAATTAGGACTTTCCACAATATTTCACTAATTACTACAGTTAGAAGCAATCTAATTGTAGCATTAAAGGGTTTTCGGGAACGAGGAATCTGCATAGACTGTTTACAAACATCCAAAACCGATAATTGAGTAGTTAGCTAATAACTAATTTGCTTGACAAGACAAAATTAGGACTTTTTAAATTATTTCAATAATTATTTGGGTTTACTGAAGGTTTTTGGGTGCGAGGAATCTGAATAGATTATTTACAAACGTCAAAAACCGATAATTGAGTAGTTAGCTAATAGATATTTTGCATATAAGCATAACTGATAAGCTTAAATTAGGCGGTTTTGCAATGTTTCACTAATTATTAGGGTTTCAAGCAATCTAATTTCAACAATAACGGGTTTTGGGTTTGAGGAATCTGAATAAGTTGTCTACAAACCTTCAAACCGATTATCGAATAGTTAGATAACAGCTAATTTGCATATTTGCTTAATTGATAAGCCTGAATAATGCTTTTTAAGTTTTCTCAAATTATTAGGGTTACTGTAGGGTTTTTGAGTGCGAGGAATCTGAATAAATTGTTTACAAACTTCCAAAACCAATAAATGAATAGTTAGCTAATAACTAATTTGCATTATAGCTTAACTGCTTACGTGTGTTCGAGCTTCGCTCAATACATGTAGTCCCACTACGACTGGCCTTTACGTGTTCTAACACGGCCCCGGTCGTTACCGGCGCCAGTCCCAGTAAAAATCCCGAATCCAGGGCAACTCTTAATGTTTGATGACGTTATGGCTTCCATTTGGGCTAAATGCGAATGTCTAAAACTGGGGTTAAGCTTGAGTTACCTCGATGAACGTGTGCAATCTGTGACTTTAGATTATTTAAAACTATGAAATTTTCTATCTGTGCATACTTGAATGCTGTAAAATGATTTGTCTGTGTCTCGGGCCGCCGCTACGCGAATATCGGAAAATAAATTTAAAAGCATACGTACGTACGTACGTGTAAATTCCAATTGTGAAATTTAAATTTATTCGATATAAGTAATATTATGTCCATGGTTCCTTCGAGTGTAGTATGCCAGGTTAAAGATGGTTTAAATATTTTGGGGCTCTCAGTTTCTGCCCAATTCGAAATGCTCGCCTGCTGTTGATTGACCCAAACGGTTGCGCTGATATACGATTCAAGTTGTGTTGTTGTGTCGTCGTGGTGTCTGCCTTCTATACGATTAAACTGTGCTCGGGTTTGTAGTCAAGGGACGGCCATGAGCGGGAGAGTTCAGTCCAGTCTCAAATCAATTTTGCGTCCACCCTAGAAAAATTTTTCGTCCGCCCTAGAAAAATTTTGCGTCCATTCTAGAAAAATTTTGCGTCCATTCTAGAAAAATTTTGCGTCCATCCTAGAAAAATTTTGCGTCCACCCAAGAAAAATTTTACGTCCACCGTAGATAAATTTTACGTCCATCCTAGAAAAATTTTGCGTCCACCGTAGATAAATTTTACGTCCATCCTAGAAAAATTTTGCGTCCACCCAAGAAAAATTTTACGTCCACACTAGAAAAATGTTGCGTCCGCCCTAGAAAAAATTTACGTCCATCCTAGAAAAATTTTGCGTCCGCCCCAGAAAAATTTTTACGTCCACACTAGAAAAATTTTGCGTCCGCCCTAGAAAATTTTTTACGTCCATCCTCGAAAAATTTTGCTTCCACTCTAGAAGAATTTATGCCTCCACTCTAGAAGAATTTTGCTGCCACCCTCACCCTCGAAAATTTTGTCCGGTTCAGTTTTGAGAAGTGTGAGCGGCGCTTGTAGGGACGGCATCTGGAATCTTCGCGTACCCCTCCTGAAATGGTTTTAGCCTACTACTACCATTTAGCACTGTTAAGCTGACGTTGGGCCTAAATGTGTCTTAGTTGTAGTACGTAACAGCTCGCATATAATAATTTCTTAGATTCGTGCACAAAATGCTAATTGCGGCTTCTTGAATGAACACATTTGTGTATATTAAAATGGTGAAATTAGTAAGCTTTGAATATGTCTTAGTGTGTGTATGATGTGGACGGTAATCGACGGTCGTCTATCTATTGTTGGATGGAAGGGATCCACGATGATAGTGATTGGTTGCTGATGCCGGCTGGGAAAAAGATGGGAAAAAGATGATTCTAAGGGTGTCGCTAGGGGTGTGGGGTAAGGGATCAAACCGACTTTGAAGGCGGTTTGGGATTTTTGTAAACGGGATATTTTCGAAATAGTGGTAACGCCCGTGGCGGATTGGTGGGTTTATAAGTGATGTGGAACCCAGTTGGAATGAAACAATTGGCCTCTGGGGGTTGGTTACGGTCGGTAGTGCGGGGTAGATTCACTGGGTTATGGGGATTGACGGTGTATTTAATTTGTTATTACACGATTTGTGTGACGACATATGCCGCATTACATATATATTAGGTAGCCAATTTTACGCAACGCACAAACGTGTGGAAATGCACAAACATCTTCACGCGGATTTTCTTTTCATAAAACGATCAAGTTTATGTTATAATAAGAAGAATTGATTGCACGCAAAGTAATGCTGGAACGTTGCCTAAAATACGTATGTGTGGCATTCCACCTTTAATATATAGATAATGTATGCGTTTATATATGTGTATATATTTATGTATATACGTATATGTATTTGTGAGAAATTTGAGATTTAATAGCTGGAGGCAAGATTTGTCGCGTAGAAGGACGTATTCATTGTCGGTGCCGTCGTGATAATTGAGGGAGCTGGTTGAAGTTTAAATTTGAAATTGGAAATGACGAAAAGTAATGGAGGATGATGATGATGTGGGTTGGGTGAGCTATTATTGTTAGCTAAGAGACAGGCGAGTAAACTACGCTTGTGATGACAAACAGATGTCTGTGGTGCGGTTTTGGTGCCCTAAGAAGGAATTTGTCGATATGAAATTGCAGTATTAAATCGTTTGGAACGGTTTCTTGGTTATGCGATTCAGCGACGTCTTAAACGGCATTTATAAATATGTGTATCAGGTTTCGACGGTGAATTTTAGTGTGAGAACAATCAAGTATTTCGAGTAAGTGTGGGGGTTTGAAGTTAAACTTGACTGGTGTTTGGTAGAATTTGAATGCGAGATATTTTGGGGGTCACTGTATATCTATTTTGTCGGTAGTGTTGAGGAGCAGCGTTGGATCGAATAGGAGCAGCGTTGGATCGAATAGGAGCAGTGTTGGGTCGAGTCGAATTCAACGCTAACCGTTGCATACTCTGGTTGGGGTCGCTGTAAAGGTTTACATGAACCAATTGAGAGTGGAAACAAACAAAAGTTCGGATTCGGCAAAAATTTGCGGTTCGGATTCGGTTGTAAAAAGCCAAATCGTACAACCGGAATCCAACAATGTTCTGTTCGGCAATATGATTTTTGTTTTTAAATAATGGAAATTTTAAATAAGTTGTTATATAAATCAAGTTTTTTTTAGTTTCTGGTCAGAAATCTCACAACTGAGGTTAGGCACGAAATATATTAACCAGCGTTTAAACGGTATATGGCTGGCATGGCGTTGATATTTTAAAACGAATCATAGATATATTTGAAATTCAAATGTGTTCAATGCAAGATTCGGATTCGGTAAATTAGCTATGGATTCGGAACCAAGTCACGTCGTGTATTCGGTAGCATCTTGGGACCAATCATCGTAGGCAATTACGGACCATGGTTCGTCTGGGTTTTGGTGTCACTTTGTCTTAAGGTTACGGTCTGTCAAAGTGTAACAAAATATATACTACACAGGGTTCCATCGTAATTCCGATTCCGGCTAAAATTCCGGCAAAATTTGACTTCCGATTCCGATTCCGGCTGACTCTTTGTTAAATATTCCGAGTTGTTACGTGTATTTCGTCAGCGATATAAAGAATTTTTACTGAAACTGTGAACAGTAACGGAAACAGGCAAACAACCAGGGTGCGACCGGATCGCAAAAAACCAGATACCGGATCCGGATAGTAATTTTTTACCGGAACCGGAACCGGAAGTTAAGCAGATAGTGTGTTTTTAAAAGAAATCCTTTTTAGCACGTTAATGCGTCAGTAAAAGTTAATTTACATTTAGTAAACGGAATATTGCGTTTATATAAGGAGCGTGGTCTAATACTTGAAAATAATTGTGTGAAGCTGCAAATAATTGGTTTGTTTCGATAATAAAATCCGAATCGCTGTCTCAACCATATGCAAAAAATACTGCGTTAAACCAATACTGTATATATACTTACATGTAATGGGACTGAAAACATAACACCTCACAGCATAATTTGCAATAATTTGAGATTTACGAAAATCATCACCGAAATCCGGTATCCGGTAGGTTTATACCGGATATCGGAAACCGGAAACGGATGCGGGTTTTTTGTCCGGATAGTAAACAGGAGCCGGATATCCGGTCGCACCCTGCAAACAACAACATAAGTTAAAAGTTATACGCCTTTAACTTTTGAATTGAATTACTAAAACTTGATTCCGATTCCGGTTCCGACAAAAAAATTTCATTTCGATTCCGTTTCCGCTTCCGACAAAATCTAGTTACAGTTGGAACCATGATGGTACTGGTATACGGTTGTTTATTAAGTTTTGTGAAGTTTTCGGTATGATCCTCTGTGCTGAGTGTAAGCAGCACAGTGTGTTAGGCTGTTAGGTAATGATTTTGGAATTACTGCTATGCTTGAACAAGGTAAACTTTGAGATATTCTTCTATATTTGACAACGGTTTATGACTCGTAAGACGGTTGGGTCATGAGTTCCGTTTTCTAGTCGGCAATTGTGTTTTGGCCGCGGGTGGTGGTGGTGGTGGTGTTGACTCGGCTTAGAAGCTTACGTAAACATTGAAATTAGCTCGTTTGTCAACTGGGACGCGTAGAAGATGTTCGAGACACGGCATTATACACAAGGAACCCTAAAATTTGTGTTGTTTCAGTCACGAAAAATACGTGGGTTCACTCACGAAAAATAAGACTCGTCGGTGCAGGCGGCGAGCAAACCTACAAAGACCGTGAGACAGCAAAAATGACAATAAACGACTCCCTGAAGCGTTCATAATTGTGAGGCATGAAAGGTGTTTTTGAAGTATGCCGCGGCAGTTACTACTACTGCTATTACTACTTATACGTTGATTTTGGACATGAATTTAAGTGTTGGCATAGCTTCTACGGCTTACGATTGCCCGTTAGCACTGCTTACAGCAGTAAACTTGATTATTTCAGTCACGGAATGAAGTTTGTACCCCTGTGGTGTTCGGTGTAAGAATAGAATTAAATTTTGCGTTGTGTTGTATACGTAGATATATACAGTTAATTGGTTCAATTTTGTACTTTTGTTGGCTAAAGCGTAAAATTCGTTGTGGTCAAATTATGGGTTTCTCAGGCATGCCTGCCGCCGTAGAATTGTCAGGGGTTGAATTGTCGATCCACGATATCCGTAGGATATGTCTATCAACTCAACAGTATTGTTACGCTGAGAAAAATATATATTTCACAGATATAAGTAATTTTGAAACTGGTTTACTTAATTTTAGCTTTCCTGAATGTTTTTAATTAATTCGAGTCTTTACTTAATTCGGCACCCACCCCTAGAACTAAATCGCCCCACGGTTCCAGCGTCCCTGTAGTTTCTGGCTCAGTCTAATAGTGTACGTATCTGCTTAATAATTTTAGGTTTGGGTGGAAAGTTAGAGGTGGTTGTGTTTGCTGGCACGAAAGTGTTTTTGTTTGTTGTGTGCGGATGTACGTACCTTTGAGTAGTTTTGTAGTTCAAAGTTTGACTTACTTCTGTATGTATTCGATCCGCAGGGGTTCGCGACGTCTGTAGGTATAAACGAGTTGATTGGCACTGTTGCAACACATTTGGCATACAATTGGCGAAAATTAGAGATGTCCTGGGGCCAGAATTTTTTACTGGGGCTGGTGCCGGGCCAACAAAATACACTAAACTTGAACTTTTTATGTACCTTTTGTGTATCCGGTTCGTACTTTTGTACCGTCAAAAAATATAGCGTACTTAAATTTTTGATTACTACTTATTGTTTAACTATTTGCCATTTTAAAACACTGACTTAAGTTAAGTAAATACTTAAGTCGCTGATTAAATCTGTTATGGTACAAATTAACCGCTCAGGCAAACTAACCAATGGTTGGTCTAATTGAAACTGTAGACTCATGATGCCTCCTTAATATAAAGCAAAACTATTAGTTCCTCGTCGTGACAATGGCCAATATTTTGTACGTATTTATTTTAGTTGTATTCGAAATATAAAGTAATTTACTTATGGCGGTAACGTAAGTAATTACAACTGAAGTATAACTGAATTAAATACTTAAGACAAGATTTCAGAAACCCAGCCACTGTTGAATTAATATTACTGTT
>JASANG010002039.1:0-26924 GCA_030248215.1 Enoplolaimus lenunculus
TTTACCGGGAAAATAATTCATCATATTGATTTCATTGACAAATTGCGTATAATTAGTTACTCGTTCCGCGTGTTGCTTGAATAATTTATTATGTAATGCTGCTAATATACTCCACAAGAAGCATTTATCATCATTGTTTTGAATATTCAAAAATACATGTTGTTCCGCACCCAGGCAGGTAATTCTTTATACATTGATCCTCGCAATGGTCGGTACTTGCTTATATGAACATCAGCGTGTCGTACTTCTTGTACCATCCAACCGGATCCTCGCGCTTGAAATTCGTCTAACTTTTTCCTCAGTTCACTGTGGATTGTTGATTCCTGTTCACTAATGCTTGATTCATCCAGGATAGTTCGCGCCTTGCTATTGAAATGTGCTGTCATTGTATTTCATCCATTTTTTCCAATACACATTCAACACTAATCCAGATCTTGATCCCCATTACTTAAATGCCGACTGATTGATCCCTGCATTACGATCAACGAATCGCTTAAAAATGTTGAAATATCATTGCTAAAACCATTAGGTATCAAATAATAGCTGTATAAATGACCTTTCAAAGCTTGCCTCCTTTGTTGTAACTTTACGTTGGCGGTCTTCATTCTTTGCTGTTTTTCAGGCGGTTCACCATCAATAATATCTTGAGCCAGTTTTTGTATCAAATCCAAATTTGCCGCTTCATCAATATTGACACGCTGAATATTTGAGATCTCGGGGTTGCCAAGAGCGTTTCGTGAGCAGCGTGGTCCGCGTTCCATGTTGTGGTAGTTACGCATATGACAATTGAAGTTGTCTATGCGTGTAAACTGCTTGTCGCACTCGTTGCACGTATGCTGAGATGCTCTATAAACCGAGATTTGATGTCGCGCTATATTATCACGCCATGTAAAATTTGCCAAACAGACGTTACAGGTAAAAACCATAGCTGCTTTTAAGGAGTTAATATGAATCTGATTGCAACATTCCTGAGCTTTTATACTCTACATTAAAATGTTCTAGAGCATTCCACATTATCATAACGCAGTGACGTCAATTGACGTCATAACTTTCGCAATTATGAACAGGAATATTCCAGAAACTACTCTTAGAATTCTTCCGTTGCAGTTTCCGAAGTTTTAATCATTTGTTGAAGTCGTATTTTTAAAATCAGTTTAGCAAAATGGTAAATGAAGAAGAAATTGTCAACAGTGTGTTTGAAAAGATGGATATTGTTCACTGCGAAAATCCAGAATACGCAATGGAAGAGGAATTTTGGAATGGGCTAACTCAGGTACTTGGAGTGAACATTAAAATGATTGAATTTCGTGTCGCAGAGAAGTGGAAGATGGCGTTACAGCAAAAAGAACAATTTGAGTTGGAGTTGCAGCGAACGCAAATGAAGCAGCAAGCAAATCGCATTATTGACGCACTGCAAGCAGGTTACAATACGCGATGCGAGGCGTGTAAGTTAGATTTGCCAGGCCAAGGTGGGCATATGAAATTTGGAGGATGTATGTCAAGGGATTGTTTTTCGAAACAAGATGTGAATAACATGTGCACTATATATGGCATTGATTTTGACGACGAATTTTATCAATGTGTTCGTAACATTGTATTTAAATAAAAATACGTTGTCATTAAATACATCGCGCTTACTGGTCCCAAGCCCGGATAAAAGCAGAGGGGTTCTAATGCTTTTTATTAACCCAATTCACTGCTGCATTCCAGAAATTTTTGATTAATGAGGTTTACCTTATCCTGTTTTTTTACGATAAACAGCTGACACCAGAAAACAGGTGTCTTGGGTGTGTCTTTTTACGATAAACAGCTGACACAGAGAACAGGTGTTTTGGGTGTATCTTTTTACAATAAACAGCTGACACCAGAAAACAACTGTGTGGGACAGATGACCTGACTAATGGGTTTACCAGGTGATAGGTGATTAATAGGTTTACCAAGTGGTTTGCCAGGTGATTAATTGGTTTACCAGGTGATTAATTGGTTTGGCAGGCGGTTTACCAAGTGGTTTACCAGGTGATTAATAGGTTTACCATGTGATTAATTGGTTTGCCAGGCGGTTTACCACGTGGTTTACCCAGGTGATTAATAGGTTTACCAAGTGATTAATTGGTTTACCTAGGTGGTTTATCCAGGTGATTAATAGGTTTACCATGTGATTAATTGGTTTGCCAGGAGATTAATAGATTTACCAGGCGGTTTACCAAGTGGTTTACCAGGTGATTAATAGGTTTACCAGGTGATTAATTGGTTTACCTAACGTGATTAATGGATTTACCAGGTGATTAATAGGTTTACCATGTGATTAATGGATTTCTGTCCACCCCTCCGGGAGGGGGGGGGGGGTAAAACCCCCATTTTATATCTACTGACAGTTGCTTGATATGAATTTTTATTAATGAAAGAGGGAAAGCCTAAATTTATCCAATCGCGGTCAGTGGTATAATTCAAAACCGTCTGACTCAAAGCGCGCACCTACGATACACTGAAATGTACCCAAGATACCGATGAATATGAAAGGTTCAAGCATTCTTTGAAAAACCTTGACTTACAAATTACATCGTTTCATATATGAAATCTATAGATATATAGCGTAACAGCAAAATGCTGAATATTATTTCAAGCTTTAAATGAACACAGTTTCGCCTAAACGTTGAAAATCTTTTGAAATCCTGCAGTTCATCCGTCAGAACCTACTTAAATGCGAGTACTGGCGAAGCTGATATGTTCTCAGAGAAGCTGAACCCGTGCAACTTGGCAGAACTTGGCTTTTGTTAAAGTGCAGTGAAAACAGCGCCGCCTATGGGTTATTTGACTCCATACCCGCAATTAGGAAATGTTACCAGAAGACCAAATCAAATTTGCAGTTTTACTCTTGTTCGAATGATCGCTCAGCCGTGTTGGTATTACCACTATAGTTTCTGAGATTGCAAAAAAAGATTGGATTGCGGTTTGAAAGTATATAGATAGAAAATATTTGAATTTTCAGAATTTTACTTTAAAATTTTAAAAAATAAAAAATGTGGACGCATATTAATACCGTTGGACCGGTACTGATTCACCTGTTCAAAGTTTTGTCACATATTTTAATTTCAGGTAAACAGTTGTAGCTATGTGATCCAAGGTGTTTTAAATTGAAAAAATAACACAAATGCGTCAAACATTGTTGCTGAATTTCTAGTTAATTTCAAATTGTATCGTGTAAACTCATTTACAAAAAAGAACGGTATTCTCAAATGCGTGCAACATCTATTCTATTGCAGTAACAAATTTCGAAAAGCAAAGTATATTATGGATGATATACAAGGAACTAGGGTGTAACCGGATATACGTTTCCGTTTCCGGCAGAAATTGGTGTCCGTTATCGTTTCTGGTTCCGTTATAGAAATAACGGAAATTTTGTTATTTTTAACGTTCAAAATTAATTACAAATCACGTATGCATAACTCGAAAGTTTTCTTTACAGATATGCTACAATTGTTTGAAATGAAATATAAATCACGAAATCCATCCAAAGTTTTAAAAATTTCAATGCAATCGCCATTTTTTGTTTAATAATATTGAAAAACCGGTGAATATATGCACGCCACAATTGGATTGGCATAAAACTAAAACATGTTTAAAACTTTTATACTTCAATATCCATTTTTTGTTTCCGTTCCCGTTATTTTTACTGTTCGTTTACAGCTTGTAAGTCAGATCTGATGAAAATGTCCCTTGTACACAATGTCAAGGAATTTTAATTTCTTGAATTTACTTATTATGAAGTTAAATTCTAATTTTGTCCGTCTGTAACATACATTTCCTTAAAACATAGTTTCAGAACGTTTTTCTGCACGATACAATCATGTAAGCTTAAGCTTTAGACTAACTTTTTTGCTTGGTGTAGGAATATACTTATACTACTGCAACGGCTCTGTTGTATTATCAATTTATACAAGTTTGTTGTTAACGACGCTGGTTATATTTAATATTTTAAACCAAATTCGAAATTCTTGCAATAAACACCTGGAAAATTGCTTTTTTTATATTATGACACTGCATAAATTTTGCCTTCAATCGTCAGACCCTCTAAAATTATTTTCATTTGAGAAAATGTTTTTAGGCGAAATCAGCGTTTCCATTGGAATAGAAATTACAAATCTTGACAACCAACTACCGAATTTTATACAACCAGCTGTAGAAATAGGTAAGCGTTGTTCGCCGGACAATGTCCAGTGGTACGCTGATCCTGAACATCCGAGTCATTTCCTGTACTGTGATACTGTTTTAAGGTAAGTTTTGTGTGACTGTAAGGAATACGGTGGCTTTTGCATTGTTGTGATACTTTCCGGTGACCTCTGGTGCCGTTCAGCGCCGTCCGACGACGTTTGACAGCGTTCAGCATCGTCCGTGAATAGCAGAATGGCACCGGACAGCACAGCTTGAAACAAAATTTTTTGAGCCGACGGGCGCTACGAGTCAAAAAATTTTCAGATGGTGCCACACGACAAATACAGCGCTACCATTCGTTCTGATATAATATATTTGATTGCTTTAAGGAAAAAATGTTTAATTTTGCATCGCATGATCGGTGTGTGGGAAACGTAGCCTATAAGCCTGACTTTAATGACGTTCGGTGCCGCCGGTGCCGTTTGGAACATGACGACGACGGACGTCACCTCACGACAAGTACTAAGCCACCCTAAGACGACAAATGGACCATCTGTATAGTTACCCTCGTCTGCACTGTGTTTGTGTTTCAGGATATACCGCCGTGAAAAATGCAATTCGCTTGCAGACGGCACTCAAAAAGTATTCGCTGAGAGTGAACAACAATGCGTGATTCCGAGTGATAAAATTATCAAACAAAGCGTTGAACTCAAATCTCGGTTGAGAGATTCAACAAAATCGACACGAGGACAATATGGTAAGTTTGTGAAGGCCAAAAATTTCGGCCCATGTATAGAACAGGGCTGGAACAGTAGTATAAGCATATTCCTAAGCCTAAGCCTGAGGCTAAGTCTAAGCGTAAAGATGAGCCCATATCTAAGCCTAAGCCAAAGCCAAAGCCAAAGCCTAAGTCTAAACCTAAGCCTAAGCCTAAGCAAAAAAGTTAGTCTAAAGCTTAAACTGACTTTATTACAGCCCCGCCGCAAAACGATCCGGCCCTGTTCTGTACATAGGCCAAAATTTCTAACACCGGTTTGGCAAATTTGCAATAGCGCTTACCCGGAGGTTCACACATTACCCCATCGAACAGCAACCGTTTGTGTTTTGATAAACAACAAATTAGGCTATAGAATTTGAAATAATGCAAGCTGTATTATGCACAAACAACTGCGGTTGAACAGGTATGTTTTAGGTAAACAAAGGTAAAATTCCGAAGTTTGGTATTTTATAGTGAAATTAGAAGTATTCAAAATGTATCAAAAGACATATAGCCAGGGTGTAACATAACATCCGTTTCCGGTAAAAATCGGTGCCCGTTTCCGTTATAGAAATACGTGAAAATCGACTAGTTTTACGCTCAAAACTATTGTCTTAAAATAAAAATTACGAAATTTATCGAAAGTCTTAAAATATCGGTGCAATCGCCAGTTTTTCTTTGAAGATTTAGGAAGCCCGGTGAATATTTGCACACCTCATTTCGGTTGGCAGAAAAATAAAACATCTTTGAAACTTTCATACTTCAATATCTGTTGTTCGTTTCCGTTTTTTGATCACTATCGGTTTTCGTTATTTCTACTGTCCGTTCACACCTTGCATATAGCATTGCTGATGGCAAACATTACCATAAACCGGAAGTTGTCGGAGCCGGATCAGCCGCCCTTCGTACCTGCGGCCCATATAAAGATCAGGGGCGGAACGTTTTTCTCTGGGACTAGGATAGAGTAACCTTAAGCTTTAGACTAATTTTTTGCTTGGCTTTAGGCTTAGGCTTAGGTTTAGGAATTATCTCATTCTTACGTTTACGCTTAAGCTTAGGCTTATGCTTAGGTTTAGGAATAAACTCATCCTTACGTTTACGCTTAAGCTTAGGCTTATGCTTAGGTTTAGGAATAAACTCATCCTTACGTTTACGCTTAAGCTTAGGCTTATGCTTAGGTTTAGGAATAAACTCATCCTTACGTTTACGCTTAAGCTTAGGCTTATGCTTAGGTTTAGGAATAAACTCATCCTTACGTTTACGCTTAAGCTTAGGCTTATGCTTAGGTTTAGGAATAAACTCATTCTTACGTTTACGCTTAAGCTTAGGCTTATGCTTAGGTTTAGGAATAAACTCATTCTTACGTTTACGCTTAGGCTTAGGCTTATGCTTAGGTTTAGGAATAAACTCATTCTTACGTTTCCGCTTAGGCTTATGCTTAGGAATATGCTTATAATACTGTTCCGCCCCTGTTCTCTACATTGATCGTTTCTGCTCATTAGAAGTTCTTTCCCACCCCAAGTATGAGACACCAAAAAATAAAACAATTGAGAAAAAAATAACTAAGAGTGCCTCCCTGTCCAAATTTACACAAAATCTTTCATCTCTTCGAGTTCAGAAATTGCCTTTCCTATGGTTTACTTAAAATTGTCGGCATAAACTTTGATTTATATTTCAGAAAGTTCAAACACCGGAAATGTCGGTGACGTTTGTTCGTTCAATAGTGACTGCTTAGTAGGAATGATATGTGCAGGCGGAAGCCCGGCGTCTCCTGGACTTTGTATGTGTATGGTCGATTATGTCGAATATAAAGGATTGTGCTACGAAAGTAAGGCTCACATGAACAGTGGCGGATGCACCATTTCCTGGTGGGAAAGGATACTTTTTGTGATCCGAAATTTTACACTTTTTAAAGCTTTGGTAAATTCGATGTTTTAAGGTTCACAAATGACTTTGAAAAGGTTAAGCTAAGGAATAGGCTCGTCCATACGCTTAGGCTTACGCTTAGGCTTAGGAATATGCTTATACTAATATATCATAGCCATATTAATATTACGTGACAATGTGCGTCTTAGGTGAACGGCCAATGTAAAGAACCGGGGCGGAACAGTATTATAAGCATATTCGTAAGCCTAAGCCTAAGCCTAAGCGTATGAATGAGCATTTTTAAGCTTAAGCCTAAGCCAAGCAAAATAATTAGTCTAAAGCTTAAAGCTTATTCTATTCTAGTCCCACAGAAAAACGTTCCGCACCTGATCTTATACATGGGTTGGTAAGCTATTTGTATCGCAAAATTTTTAGCACGGCATCGTTGGAGACGAGAAGTAGAGAGCACACCTTTTTAATCATATATCAAAGTCGAGGGTCTTCAGCTTGTTTGATATTCATCAAACAAATTAAAGGCCCGTGGGTTCCCGAGTTGCTCCGCTTCAATCGAGGGTACCTGGGTTAACTCGATACTTAATTTAGTAGTCAGCAAACTCGCGACGGGGTGGCAAATAGGCCAACACTGAAACATTTTACCCGGTGCCTAAGGCGTTACATTTTTACATATACGTAACATTATATAATAGTATATATGTATATTGTATTTATGTATAAATCTATTCTATTTGTGTATATGTATATAGAGGCATTTTTTGTTGAACTATGATACCGTCACACCACCGGTTTGGGATAAACTTGAAACTGTGGAATACCTGTCTAATCCACCTACGGCTTCGTTTGAAACGAAGAATTATTGAGTTTATTTAGGGTTGCGCTATACTCGACGTCCGGCACCGTCCGTTACCGTTTTTACCGTACGTTATCGTACGTGATTTATCTGCGTACGATACGTCACGGTGACGGACGTCAACAAAAGTATTGTAAAATCCTTAAACGGTGCGAATCTCTCTTTAATTTCCGGTGTTACAAGATTATAAAAACTGTAATTCTTAATTAAATTTTTAGAAATCCAACCAGGACAACCAGGTTGCATCTACGACGTGCAGTGCGATGCAACTTGGCCTGACTCGAGCTGTTTTGTTACCAGCCGCTCTGGCGAATCAAGCTGGCAAGCGATCGCGAATGTCGGTATATGTCAGTGTCCACCGCATGCACCAAGAGTAGTGGAAACACGAGACGGTTGGGTTTGTATGGGCGTCCAAGGTAAGTGCAAACTTTGTTTTGGGCTGCGAAAATCTGTCTGAATTCATTTGGTCAAATGCTGGTATTTTCAAATATGTATAGCACCTATTACCGGTTTGTGATAAGTCTTGTAACTTTAGACCGATCAATTCGCGTAGACACCTGTTGCCTATTAGTGATAAAGTCTTGTAACTAACTATCAAATCGGTAAATGGTGATATTTTGAGCTTCGCAAATTTCTTCAAGCGTGGTATCGTTTCAAAACTTCGTAGGCAATTAGCTTGTTTGTAAACTTTATTACAAACTGAAATAGGTACAGGAAATAACCAAAAATACCGCTAAGATTTACATACAATGGCGGATCCATGGGGGGGCCACCACGGCTGTGGTCCTCCTCCCCAACAGCATCTCGACAAAAATTATGTAGTGTCAATTGGTGTTCTTCGCTGTTTATTTCTCTATACACAATAGTATAAGCACGCTTCAAAGTTTCGAACTCACCTTTATTTGGCCCTGGAGTCATTTATGCGCTAGAATGAGAGATAATTGACATTTATGGACTTATGGGTTTATTGACTTTATCCGCTGACGGACTCTTATTAGGTATACGGACTTCTATTAATTGGGACTCAAAATGGGGACCCCCTCTTATTTGGGTCACTTTTGCATATCAGCTTAATTGACAAGACAAAACTAGAACTTTTTAAATTATTTCAATAATTATTAGGGTTTTACTGAAGGTTTTTGGGTGCGAGGAATTTGAATAGATTGTTTTCAAACCTCCAAAACCAATAGATGAATAGATAGCTAGTAACTGATTTGCATATTAGCTTAACTGCTTACGTCTGCTCGAGCTTTGCTCAATACATGTAGTCCCACTACGACTGGTTCATACGATTTAAACCCACCAACGAGTTGGGGGTGATAATATCGTCTTTCACCAGGGCGAGTATTTTCAAATATGTGTAGAACCTATTACCAGTTCGTGATGGGTCTTGTAACTTTCAAATCACTGCGTGCGGTGACGTTCGAGATTCTGCACATTTTTCACGTAGGATTGGTCGAAATTTGGTTCGAATTATGAAACCCGTAATTGATTCATGAGTTCGTCAGTTTGAAAATCGATAATCAACTGGTGATAGATGCTATACAGAACTGTTTGATAATGCGTCATCCACATTAATTTGCGCCCGGCTTGTGGAAATCAAAAACGCCTTTTCCAACTTGAGTTTGGAAAAAGGGTAGCAGTGGGAAATTGAAAACACGAAATTTGATCTACTTTACCATACTTGTTTAGACGGATGCCCATTGCCAGAAGGTGATCCATTAGCATCGGTTTTGTTGTACGTAAGCGCAGACGACCGGACGCCGAACTGGTTCGCACGCTGTGATCCGAAGCGTGGGAAAACATGCAAATCAGCACCAGGAATGGATGGCGACGATATGGGAGAGTTGTACGATTGTATACCACAAGGAAGCGGCGGGGGTCTGTGCTGTCCAAGCAGAGGTAGCTGCGTATATAGTCAGGAACGGGTAAATGGGATGATCCTACAGAAACATTTTGCCACCCCCCTAAAAGTTTTTTATCCTGCTTGTACGCTTTTGATTTCTACTGCATGCCGTTTTTAACATTGCTTTGGCTGTAACTAGCAGGTTGAGCTGGCTACGGGCCGCGTTACTTACAAGGAGGTTAATTCGTTTCCGGGCTGACCCCGTAACCCCGTACAGAAGTGTTACCTTCATTTTCTTGGAAAACAACTAGCCCTCTTGTCAATAATCCAAGCTCGCAGCCAAGTCAACGTGTTGTTTAGGGTCAAAGCAATTTTAGCTGGGGCATACAGTGGAAATCAAAAGATTACAAGTGGCACTTTTTTAGCTTGGGGGGGGTAAAATTATTCCACACTGCGGACTGAGCCCCCTAGCCGTCTTCTGGTAGAAGGCTTCACGTAATGTAAAATACGAGTTCATGTTAACACTTGCATGGACGGTGCGGCCCATGTACAGGTCAGGGGGGGCTCGTTTATCCACGGGACTTCAGTAGAGTAAACGTAAGCTTTAGACTGTTTTTTGCTTAGTCTCAGGTTTATGTATATACTTATCCGTACGCTTAACCTTAGGCTTAGGCTTAGGAATATGTTTACTGTTCCGGCACTGTTCTATATATACATCGGCTGACGAATTTAACACGTTGAAGTGGGCAGAAGAGCCATTGACGTAAAGTAGTTGAATACCGGATGTATTTGCAACCTATTTAACTTCTATTAACGATCAACTATACTAATTTTGGTAGCTTGGTATTTTTAAACCAACACACCCAAAGTAACCAAAATAGCTGGTGCAGTGCGATCCGGCGCATGTATATAACAGGGCCGGAACAGTAGTATAAGCATATTTCTAAGCCTAAGTCTAGGCATAAGCCTAAGCGTATGGATGAGCCTACTCCTAAGCCTAAGCCTAAGCCAAACGTATGGATCAGCCTGATTCTAAGACTAGCCTAAGCCTAAGCCTAAGTTTAGGCCTAAGCCTAAGCGTATGGATGAGCCTATTTCTAAGACTAGCCTAAGCCTAAGCCTAAGCCTAAGCAAAAAAATTTGTCTAAAGCTTAAACTGACGCTATTATAGCCCCTCCGGAAAACGATCCGACCCTATTCTATACATGGGCCTACGATCCCCTCTGAATAAGCGTTAAACTTTAATGTTTGGCCAGTTGTTTTCAGCCTTGGCGTGTTCATTGCCTCAACAATCGCCAGCTCATCAGATGACGTCATCGTCCACGACCAGATTTGATCAAAAATCATCAACCAATGAGCACGAAATTCGATGGTGGTTCAACGCTGCAACTCAGCGTTGCTCGCAATTTTCATGGATTCCGCCGAAACGTCCGTTGAACTCAACGGGATCTGATGCGTATCGCCAGCATTCCAGTCGTGGACGTGGCGTAATTGTGAATTCGAACAATTTTCGAACTCAACTGCATTGTCTTACGTTTTGTCAAAATAATGGTAAGTCATTGGAATTTTTGCAATAATTTCAACCGCATTTCGACAATTCAATTTATAACTGATTAACGTATGCTAATTCTTGGGGCCTGCTCGCTGCGAGGCTTAGAGTTCGAGCTTATGTTCAGGTCTACACTTAATAGGCTTAGGCTTAGAATTGCACTAAGTTTAGGTTTAGGATAAAATTTAGGCTTAGGCTTAAGCTCCCATGCAACGAGTAAAATAGGATTATATTGCAATAGCTGTAGCAACAGTATGTTTGATTTTCAAAAAAATTAAATAACACTTTTGTTAATTGTTACCAACCATTTATTATTTTTATAACCAAATTGGCCCATATAAAGATCAGGGGTGGAACGTTTTTCTGCGGGACTAGAAAAGAATAGGCCTAAGTTTTAGATTAATTTTTTCCTGGCTGAGGCTTACTTAGGCTTAGGTTTAGGCTTATGAATATGTCCATTCTTACGCTTAGGTTTAGGTTTAGGCTTAGGAGTATGCTTATAACACTGTTCCGCCCCTGTTCTTTACATTGGCGACCAGGTTTGTGCCATTTCATTTTTGACTAAGAAATTAGAGATTTCAGTACCGATTAACATTTTAAAGGTGGTACACTGCAAAACATGGTGAGTCAAATTGACTCTTTCCGAAATAGGCTTTTCCGGACTACACAAACTGAGTCAAATTCGACTCCACCAAAGTCAAATTCGACTCTGTGAGAGTGCTTTTTTGACAATTTTAATGTCGTCCAGCACAGTACAACAATGTAAGTGCACATGAATTGCGAGCATAAGCATCTCATAACAGGATGTAAACATAAATATTTTGACTTGTAGCGTTGTCCAGTGCTGTACGCCACGAGACTGCGCTACAAGACCAATATAGGTCCGACAAGTGATACGCTTAGTTATTTTTTTGTTTTAGCTTGCTATCGGGGGAATCCTGAATACGACGAAAGCCGTTCGTGGTTCAGATCAAAGCCAAAGTCTTGCTCGCTTACGCGTTGCGGTTCAAACTATCAATGTGTCAACTTTGGAACCGAGTCTCGATGTTGCCCGAAACCAGGTTAGTGACAAGCACAGTTGTAAATTACTCAAAACCAGTATATGTAATGTGTGCAGCATCAATTACCAGTTAGTGATAAGTCTTTTAAATTTTGCACCATCGGAAACCGAGTTACCACGACAAATGTTTTAAAATTGAAAATTTGCAAAAATATCGATTTTATTGCGACATTTTGAAGTACAACCAAAGTTAGCTTCGGGCAATTCTGAAGAGCTCAAACGCTCTGGTAGCACTAGCGAATCCAGAAGGGGGGCGGGCGGGCCTACGCCCCACATCAGAATTGTTCTGTGATAAAATGGTAAGATGCCTACCTTACAATTTTTTGCAATTTTTCCCGTAGCATTTTTTGGTGGTTAAATGATAAGGTCCCTCCCTACCTTACAATTTTTGCGTTTCATAACGTTTGCCTGCCCGTCCCTTTGTCAGAAATTTTTGTATCCGCTTCTGTCTCGTAGTATAGGGGCGGACCGTTTGTCTGTGGGACTACCATGGTGTAAACTTGAGGTTTACATTCCCGTTATTTGCACGCCTATCGCAAATTGGCAATTTTATCTGTGTCTGTCTGAAAATACATGTTAACATATTAATTGTATAATATATATTAATAAAGCTAGAAAATTCCACTATGCTTGGTTTAAACTAGTAAACGTAATTGCACGCATGTGTAACTTTCGTAATGCGATGGATTTGGCATACTGTAGTTACCCGACTAAGACGGGGGACTGATATTTATCTGGCCTCTCCAGAGGAAACCCCCTGTTATTCGGTTAAAGACTTTTATTTCTTTTTAACCCACGCTCCGCCACCCTTCGTGTGTGACATATTCCGGTACTGCAATTATCCTCTGAATTAAACGTTTATTTGTCTTGTATCAAAGCCTTTAGCGGTAATGCAAGGTTATAATGAGAAGTGTATTTCATCTCACAGGTATACATGCTTTAAAGTTGCGAACTCAAAAATATTTGGGACTGGAGTTATTTATTCACTACAATTAGGGACAGTTGAAATTTATGGACTCTAATTAATGTTTAGGGACTCTATCCGCTTACGGGCTCTTATCAGGAATACGGACTCTAACTGATTGGGACCCAAAATAATGACCACCCTTCTTATTACCCCCCTCCCGTTTTATTCGGGTCACTACAGTACATTGGCCGTAAATGCTATTATTTTGCAAATAGATTTCATTTGCTCTCGACGTGGTGGCCTTGATATTATGCCGCTGAGCGTTCAAGGCGTGTTTGAATTCAACTCTGGCGTCAAAACTAACGGAGTTGTAGCACCAGTTGTCCGGTTAGTTTGGCTAGTGAAATAGTTAAGCCCTATTCACACGTGCAAGTTTTTGCTGCGAGAACTTGCAGCTGCAACTTACACGAAATACTTGCAGCTGCAAGTATTTGTAAAGAATCATAGTTTTCATTCTGAATCTTGACATGAATTTATGTGAATAATTTGCCGACCACTGCAATAAATATCAAACATAACCGATAATCTATCAGTTTAGCCAATGATGATGAATGAATTCGACTTGCAGGACTATTCCTACCAACGAATTAATTCTTCGCATATATTAATCATGAATAACTTGCAGCTACAAGTTCTTCGAATGAATCTTTCAAAAAAACTTGCAACTGCAAGTTTCAGTTGTAAGAAACATTCATGCGCAAAGAAGGCTATACTCGAAATTTCTTGACTTGAAAAAGTTTTCATCGCGATGCAATCTTTATTTAAATGCTTAAAAATTTAAAAGTAGTCAAATTATTTTCGCCGTCGGCTGCGAAATATCAAACAAGTTAGATATTTGAATTAATTCGCATCTGAAATAATTCAAAACGCGCTCAGCAACATGTCTTCTGATTGGCCAATGAAAATGCAAGTGAAAGGAAATTCCAGCGATTTGCGACGGCGTTCACACGTGCGAATTGAATTCAATCACATGAATTCTAATGAATAATTTGCAGCTGCAAGAACTTCAAATCTGATTTGTGACCAAAACTTGCACATACAAGTTGCACGTGTGTGAATAGGGCTTAAAGCATAAAGCGTAGATTAGATATTTTCAAACATGTCATATGACATTGTAATACAAAAGATGACACAGAGTAAGGTTTCTGTATCGATTATGATTTTGAAACCTTATGAGTCAACCATGACGTAACCTTTGCAGATTAAGAGGTCAAAATCACGTCTTGTTCTTGTCTGTAAAAGAACGAGTTAGTTGCTATTCTCCAAGAGTGTAGCCGTGGAGGGGGGTTCAGGGTGTCAAGCCCCCTCCTTTTGAAATTTTTGTACAAGGGTTCTTAGACACGGTTTCGGATCGCAACTCGCGAACCCTTTTTGAAAGTCGTATAGAACATCAACGGGACACAGTCAGTGACATTGTCTTATCGCGTATCTTGGAACCATAGAAAAGCATTTTAGTTATTAAGATAAATTTTACTATTTCAGATATTATTTTGATGGTTTGACAAAGAATTGTAGAAGTTTTCTATGGCACCAACAAGGTGGTAACTTTAATAATTTCCGCAATCAATACGACTGTGAACAGTACTGCGCACGAGGTAAACGCTTGATGGGTTTGAATATTTGGCCCATGTACCGGTCAGGGGCGGAACGTTTTTCGGCAGGCCTGCAAAACAATAAGCTTAGTAAAGCTTTAGACTAATTTTTTGCTTAAGCTTACGCTAAAGTATAAACAGATTCTTTAGGATAGGCTGTGGGCGAGGCTTAGGCTTAGGCTTTTAACTACTTTTACGGTTCTGTTCTATACATTGGCCGAATGATTTAATATGACACGTGTCCGTATATGTACCTGAAAAAATGCAAATCCAGGCCACATATTCTTAAATGCATACAGCACCTATCACTAATTAGCAAAAAATTTTCAAACTCAAAAACTCACAGTTGAAAAATTGCGTAGAAATACGACAAATCAAATCTGAGAAATGCACTGATTTTCAAAGCTCGCGATTCACTGATTCGAAAGTATTAACAAGATCAAACATCAACTGGTGATAGGTGCTACACACATTTGAGAATATGAGCGTAGATATCTGAAATAAGATCTAAAGAAAATAAACAAAATAGCATCTGCTCCAGCTTTTGGAACTGTTATCCTAACTTAAAGATAAATTAAACTTTGTACCTGTTCCTTTGTATCCCTATAATTTTATGGGCATGTCGGCAAGATGGCAAAAATATTTTTGAAAGCGAAAGTCAACAACTCTTCTACTGTTAAGCTTTTAACAGCGGAGGTCATGCCACCACTGCAAAAAATGGTGAGTCAAATTGACTCTCTCCGAAATAAGCTTTTCGGAAATACACAAATTGAGGTAAAATTCGACTCCGCCAGAGTCAAATTAAACTCACTGAGTCGCACATTTGTCTACTGGCGGAGTTGAATTTGGCTCAGTTTGTGTAGTTCCGAAAAGCCTATTTGGGAGAGTCAATTTGACTGACTCTGGCGGAGTCGAATTTGCTCAGTTTGTGTAGTCCCGAAAAGCCTATTTGGGAGAGAGTTAATTTGAGTCACCATTTTTTTGCAGTGCAGACAAATACTGGCTAAATTTGGTTTTAATATTTCCTGAACTTTGGACATAAAAAAATTAAAACAGAAATCACACTTATATTCTAAAAATCGTAACATTGCTATTATTTTCAGCGTTATGTGACCGCGGTATCCCGTTGAAAGACCCTGACACTGGAACAATTCAGCAGTGTTCAAGCGGAAGGCAGTGTCCAACTGAGCAATATAAATGTGCAAAAACCGGTGTTTGCTGCCCAGCTCGAGGTTCGGATTTTAACTCGACAAGCGTCAAATGATTCAAACTACCATTTGAAACTAGAACGTCAAAAACTACACAAAAAATTGCGTTAGCCAATATTTTTAGGATATCCACACAACGGGCATTTCAGATAGCTGACCAAATTATTTATGAAAGCGAAAGTCAATAACTCTTCTACTGTTAAATTTTTAACAGCAGAGGTCATGCCACACTGCAAAAAATGATGAGTCAAATTGATTCTCTCCGAAATAGGCTCTACGAGACAACATAAACTGAGTCAAATTCGACTCTGCTATAGTCAAATTCGTCTCACTTAGTCGCACGTTTGACTCTGTCGGAGTCGAATTTGACTCAGTTTGTGTTTGCCCCGTAGAGCCTATTTCTGAGGGAGTCAATTTGTCTCACCATTTTTTGCAGTATAGAGCCAATGTATAGATTATTCCCAAACCTAAGCCTACGACGAAGCTTCAGAGTAAGGAAATTCCTAAATCTAAGTGTAGAGCTAGGCCTCAGCCTACGCCTAATCAAAAAAAGGTTAAGCTTGCTCTATTGGAAACTCGCGGAAAACTGTACACCTCTGAAAACAACATTGACACAACTTTTATGCTCTTTTAAGACCACGTTTGTCGCCAACAACCACTTACAGCAAGCTCATCGCGTTCCATCCAATCCAAATCAACTGAGCGTAAATCTAAACTAGGCGTCTCGTTTGATGTAGCCAATGACGTTCGAGCAGATCAAAGCCTTACTCAAATAATTGACCAATCAACGTGCGGTTTACGTTCCGGGCTTCGCTATTGGTTCAACGCGTCGGCGTCACAGTGTCAAATGTATACGCCAACAACTTGTGATTCAAACGATAACAATGGAAATTCGTTTGAAACACATCGAGAATGTCAACAGTTTTGTCGGGGCGTGGAAAAGTGTAAGCGCTCAAGACTGGTGATGCCAAGAATAGGGGGATCAAGCACGGATAAACGAGGGCTCACATGGCTGACTAGTACGGGTAGCGCTATACTTTTGATGACGTCCGGCACCATCCATCACCCGTTCGACGCCCGGACACTGGAAAAATATTAGCCCTCCCTGGAAAAATTTCAATCATGTTTGAAACTCAACGAAAACCTTGTATGCCCCCCCGTGAAAAATTTATAGCCCACCTAGCAAGGTGAACTGTCTACGGGCCTGACGACGCTGTCCGTCACCGTCCGTCACCAGTACAACGCCGTCCGTCACCAGTACAGCGCCGTCCGTCACCAGTACAGCGCCGTCCGTCACCGTCCGTCACCAGTACAGCGCCGTCCGTCACCGTCCGTCACCAGTACAGCGCCGTCCGTCACCGTCCGTCACCAGTACAGCGCCGTACGTCACCGTCCGTCACCAGTACAGCGCCGTACGTCACCGTCCGTCACCAGTACAGCGCCGTCCGTCACCGTCCGTCACCAGTACAGCGCCGTCCGTCACCGACCGTCACCAGTACAGCGCCGTCCGTCACCGACCGTCACCAGTACAGCGCCGTCCGTCACCGTCCGTCACCAGTACAGCGCCGTCCGTCACCGTCCGTCACCGGTACAGCGCCGTCCGTCACCAGTACAGCGCCGTCCGTCACCGTCCGTCACCAGTACAGCGCCGTCCGTCACCGCCCGTCACCAGTGCAGCGCCGTCCGTCACCCTCCGTCACGGTGCGGCATCGTATATTAGTTGCTCACGTACCATACCCTTTTGTGACGGACGGCAGCGAACAAGTGACGGACGGCGCCGTACGGGAGAACAACGGGGCCGTACGGGTAACGGACGGCGCCGTACAAGTATAGCGCAACCCTTACGCCCCTTTGACAGAATATTTTACAATCGTTTGAGTAATCGCTTGTCCCACTTGGACGGCTTTAAAGTATCACCGCCCATATAAAATCATAATTTCAGTATTTGAGTTGCGCTCAACTGAAATATAACCCATAAATGTAGACAAGATTTCGAGAGAGCATAAAACTTGTTGAAGTGCTTTGAGTAGAACCACAGCGAGCGAGAAATTGTCTCACCCTCTGAGGTCTAATACGTTCTTGTCAGGCTTGTAAATCTGTCTCCCAAACCAAAAAATTCGAAAGGACACTTCAATTTGGTAGTGCAACATTGTAGGATTTGGACCACCAATAATGTTGATAATGCATGTAAGCATGCGAAACCAGGGTTGTCCTAACGCATATGCAATACATATACACATTATGTTGTATACTATCCGGCAGCATACGGTCGACATATATAGCATGCGATAAAAGTAGTTGGAGAGGCAGGCTGAATGGCACTGTGAAACAACGTTCGCCTGAGGATCTGTAGGTTGTTAGTCCATATCCATCCCGTATGCCTGCTTTTCCAGCTGCTTAGTAAGGATTTGAAGTTCCCGATCGCATTTACCAAGACAGACAATGCAAATATATTTATTTATTTAGCTATTTATTTATTTATTTATTTATTTTATTTATTTATTTATTTTATTTATTTCTTTATTTCATTATTTATTTATTTTTTTTATTTACTTATTTATTTATTTATTTTATTTATTTACTTATTTATTTCTTTATTTATTTCTTTATTTCTTTATTTATTTATTTTATTTATTTATTTGTTTATTTATTTATTTGTTTATTTATTTATTTTATTTATTTATTTATTTCTTTATTTATTTATTTATTTTATTTATTTACTTATTTATTTATTTATTTTATTTATTTCTTTATTATTTCTTTATTTATTTTTTTTTTTATATTAGCTTCAGTAGAACCACAGTGCGCAAATGGCGAAGCGTACAGCGACTTGAATGGAGACCATGTATTGTGCAGTGTGACCGGACGCGTTCGTCCATGTCCAGCTGGTTTCCAGTGTCATTTTGACGGTTATGTATGGGGATGTTGTCCCATCAAAGGTAAATTTGACACCTTTTAGCCATATTATCTTTAATAGCCGAATATCAAATCGTAAAATAGAAACAAATATGAACAGCTTTTAGTTGGCGTTACACACATATTTAAGAACGGATAATGTAACGAACAGGGGCAGAACAGTATTATAAGCATATTCCTAAGCCGAAGTCTAAGCCTAAGCGTATAGATGAGCCTATTCCTAAGCCTAAGCCTAATCCTAAGCCTAAGCCTACGCGTAAAGAATGAGCATATTCCTAAGCCTAAGCATAAGCGTAAGCCAAGCAAAAAAATAGTCTAAAGGTTAAGCTTACTCCATTGCAGTCCCACAGAAAAACATTCCGTCCCTGATCTTTTCCTGAGCCTTAATAATGAAGGCCTAGGGTCGAGTTTGACCTTAAAATTAACTATAAACCTGTTTTCATTTGCAACGAAATAATATATCAGGGGTGATGTCTGTTGTTTATCGTTGAACAAGCATTCTTGGACAAGCAAAATTCTGAATCCGAAAGAATTGTTTACTGAAGTTTATGGGAGAGTGCCAGTGGTATACGTTCAAATATGATTGCCTTTTCCATAACTTTTTCGTTATTAACGCCGTTGAACGGTGGACGCACCCGCTATCATCGTTCTCGGACGCCAAAAATTGTCCTTATACGGATACGAGTCCGCAGCCAGTGGCGGGCTAGTTTGGCTCAACTCCCACTGGAATAATTTTGGTCCATATAGAACATTTTTAATCTTGCTTGTAAATCATCAAAAATTCTTGTTTGCTCCTGGTGATAAATGTTTTGCCCACGAACAAAGTGAGCTGGCTACGGGCTTGTTCACATTGCGTGTATCTGAATCAATTTGTTGATGAAATAAATTTGAATCCGGGTCCATGGCCCCACCGTAGTTTTGTTCCAGCTGCACATCCGTTATTTGGCTTTTACGGCGAATTTTAAGTATTAAATAGTAAACCTTGAACCCCCTCATATATTTTCACACTAACTACAAACATGAGGACCCCCATGCTAATACTTGAAGGGGCGTCCAGGTTTCTGGTGGGTCTATGAAAGAGTAGGTTTAAATTCTAGATTACATTTTTTGCTTAGGCTTAGGCTTAGGTTTAGGCTTAGGAACTTTTTATTCGGTAAGTACAATAGCTTTCAAGCTCTGCTTGGAGCAATCTTGTAATTCTAAGCGGTGAATCACTCGGCGACGCCTTTTTGCAACGCTATGGCTTAGGCTTAGGCTTAGGAATACGGATAAACACGAGTATGGCCGTCGTTGAAGTTGTCGAATAGGAATCTTTAGATATCTGCCTTCGAAATGGAACAGTTCAACGAGATTCTTATAAGCAAGCTCAAACGTGTGTGATTGGTAGCGCATTATCACCTTGTAATATTGGATTTACGTGTCAAACGAGCCAATCAAAACGCGACAATAATCAACTGACGGATTCCACCAATCACCGCTCGTCTAGCGTCATTGACGAGTCTAAGGCCGCAGATGGGACTGAAGGATTTTGTTGTAGCGACCCAGGTGAGTTGTGCAGTCCTGAGTAAGCTGGTCAGTGGCATAGTCAGGATTTCAAATTGGTCGAGGACAGAGTTCGAGTCGAGGGTATGCGAAACATTTGTGACCGCATTATAAAATCTGATTTGTGAAAATTGGTATCCAATCAAAAAATCATTAAATATTTTAAAATAATGCCTGGCTCATGAATTGACACGGATAATCGGATAAAATATATAATCATAATTCAAATTTTAATTTTGAGTGACTTCGATGATGGAATACAAATTTTAAATCTTCCTACCGCCATTGAACCGATAATTGAAAAATACAGATTGAAATTGGTATAATTCTGATCGCATATTTTAGTAACGGTACATGAATATCTAACGAAACGTCGTATTTTGTCAAAACCGGCCAGTGTAAAGAACAGGAGTGGAACAGTATTATAAGCATATTCCTAAGCCTAAGCCGAATCCTAACCCTGAGCCAAGCAAAAAACTAGTCTAAAGCTTACGTTTACTCTTTTCTAGTTTCACAGAAAAGCGTTCCGCCCCTAATCTTTACATGGGCCTCAAAACCAAACCTTTATTCTGATTATGAGGTAGCTTGCTCCACAGGGGTCTATTTATCAATTACCCATGCAGGCTTAAAATTATTGCGCAGAAGTTCAATTTACAGACGTCTGTCCAATAAACTCAGCCCTTTACATCGATCCGATTGATGGCAATCCACATTTATGCAGTCTGTCTGAAGCAAATCAAGACTGCGTTAGCGGATTTGCGTGTGTTGCAAGCGTAATCGCACGCAGGAGTACTGAACATCAATCGGTAGACGGGTTTTGCTGCAGTGTACAATCGAAACAAGAGGAACAAAAACAAGAGTCTGACGACTGGGAAAGCAACAGGAGTACATCGGCGACACGAACAGGAGTTGTGAATGACAGACGCGATGCAAGCAAATCGCATACGTTTCGAGAAGAGATCGATAGTGGCAATCGAGAGCAAGCAGGTTAATTTTATGAGCGAACCTAAGGCCAAAAGACTGGGATAGGACTGGCCCGGGTCAAGGGCCGGCGGGCCCGGACCATCATACCGTTTGTTTGATGTTTTGTTTTGTGCTCCAAAAATATGAAATTTGCGCGCCCGGGTCCATACGGCCGGGGACCTGGCAAAGTTAAGTATAGTGTCATAAACTAAAATATATTACCACACGTAGAATATAAAACATATAACAAGTTTAACCCTTTCTCACATGAATATTTTCTATTTCCCCTGAGACCTACTTTTATGCTAGGATTCGTACTCCAATGACTGGAGTGGGAGGCGTATACCATCACCGCTCAGCTATAGGAGCTTGACGCTCAAGCCCGAGGGGGCTCTCACGTCTTGTGATGATTTAGTACTATGTATACGTGTTGCAATTGATAAACACGGAGCGATATATACTATTTAACATATATATATGCTGCGCTGAGTTGCCTACAGGCAACTCAATGTGAGAAGGGGTTAATTCAGTAAATTGTCTTTTAAATAGACTAAATACCGTTTCTAAGTATACTCTGATTGCAGATTCAATATGCCCAGATGGAACAAGCTTGCTCTATAAACAAGACGGCGTGTCGCCTAAGACGTGTAGTCCTTTTGTCGCCACTAGTTGCCCGCTTGGATACGAATGTCACTATATCATCAAGCAATCGCGATATCACTGTTGCGGTAAACGTCATCAGTTTGAAGGTTAGTTTATGGTCCGCAGTCTGTCTTTATCTGGACATGACATGATCAAAGCACCAGAGATGGAATTGGGACGTGGGTCCCCATGAGATGGGATGCGAAGGTATTGGATCGCCTCTTGGGCAGACGGCCCGATATGGGGCAAAAGTAGGACAAACTCGAACGACAACTTTGTCTCGAAGATTTTAGCTCAAGTAATGCTGGAAATTTTTGTAGCAGACTAAATATCTCATCGTTTTATCATTCACTGAATTTTTCTGTTCTGTTGCTTGCTTAATTCACTTTAAAACTGCACTAAACAAGAAAAAACTGCCGAATATATATTAATTGCATACAAATATACAAATCAACAGCCATGTAAAAATCAGGGGCGGAACGTTTTTCTGCGGGACTAGAATAGAATAAGTTTAAGCTTTAGACTAATTTTTTTGGCTTTGCCTAGGCTTAGGCTTAGGCTTAGGAATAAACGCATTCTTACGTTTAGGCTTAGGCTTAGGTTTAGGAATAATCTTATAATACTATTCAGCCTTTGTTGTTTACATTAGAAAAATCAACATAAACTTAGCTGAAATGCTTTATTTTTTTGTTGTATAACACCTATTTTCGTGGGGCAGGTGGCGTCAGTTTTTTTCGAGGGGTTTCATGGGGTCCCCGCTTCTTTCTCTGTGTAGAACCAATCCCCACTCAGTGATAAGCCACTGTTAATTTTGAACCAGCCAATGAAGAATTTTAAAATTTGTTATTTTTGCGCACATGCATTGATGTTGTTGATGTCTTTGCTGCGCTTCGTACTTGTTAGCAGAGTTCTGCACTTTCCAACCAGAAAATCGGCCTCCGGCTCCGACTCCCGGTAGAATTTATGCCAGAAGTTCCGGCAATATCGGTAGTGAAATTTTGCACAATTTTGCAAAATTTACATGTTTTGCGCGTTTCGTTTAACTTTTGTCACAATTTTCAGGAAAGAATTTCCGAAAATTTCGCAGAAAACTAGCGTAAAACCAAACAACTTAACATGTTGCAGATATTGTCTAAAATTAACCAATTAGCCATGATTTTTACTAATTTCACCTCACCTCCGGCTACGGCTCCGACAAATTTCGTTGATCTCCGGCTCCGGCTTCGGTATTTTTCACCTCCGGTTGCATCGTGCTGGATATCTACTACTTGCTCACATTCAATATCTGGTTGATAATCAATTAAAATTTAGCGTCACACAGAACGTTTTGGGTAAGAGTTACACATTGTCGCGTTATGCTTACGCTCATCTTGGTTCGCACGGTTAGCAATTTGTATAAAATATTAAAAATTTCTGTCAGAAATTTTTTCTTGCGCATTCTATTAATTTTTCAACTCGCCTTACAATATTCCTTGCTCGGGCCAATGTATAGAACAGGCCAGTAACAGTAGAACAAGCAAATTCCTAAGTCTGATCTTAAATCCTAAGCCTAAGCGTAAGAATGACGTTATACCATAACCTAAACCTAAGACTAAGCCTAAATAGAAAAATTTTAGTCTAAAGCTTATGTTTACTCTATTGCAGTCGCGCAGAAAAACGTTCCGCCCTTGATTTTTAGACGAGCCGAGTTGCTGATAAAGTTTGAAACTCATTTTGGGACCGTTCACTGATTCTTAACGGAAACAAATCTAAGCAAACGCCGTCTAAGTTCTTAAATTAAACTGGTGAAATTGTTGAAAATGAAATTGCCGATTTTGACCCATTTTTCCTATCGTTTCTTTAATTTATGAGTCGATTTAGCGATTTTTACTTTCTTTGCAAAATTCGGAGTACTTTTCGATTTGGAAACATTTTTAGTCTTGGATCCGGACGCAGTTCGTGTCGCCGGAAGTGGGCCATGTTTGTCAGGTATCGGAGTAATTGAATGCTTGGAGCTTCGTTGAGCAATAATTTTAGCTCGACACGCCTGTAGCCGTTTTTGAAACGGATTAATCAAGTGACCAAACGAAGTTTTGATGCCTGAATTTTCGCTGATCAAAACTTTTGGATATTCAGCGTTTGACTGAAATTGTTGCAATGATTTTTGCTGGCTTATTAGTATTCCAGCTAGCGACGTCGATGGCGAATTTAGGGTTGTAAGGGTGGCTTGACCAGATTCGTTGTTGGAGGCGCTGGCCGGTACCGTAGCTACCGCTCCTTGATCCGATGACATCTTCGTACCTGATTCTGTCGCGCGTTTGGTTATTGTACCAGTCGAGGGTAAGTTTCCTATTTCTTCGCTTGCTTTCGTCCCAGTTACAACGTTGAGGACCGCTCGTAGACTGTTTGATGCGTATTTTCGCTTGCGTCCCGCGACTATATGTGCCCTCTGTCGGATAGGACTTGTTGTTGATTCTTGAAGCGATTTGGTTTTGCGTTGAATAATTTTTGTCGCGCACGAACGACTGATAGCCAGCTTTTTGTTCGCGTCGTGTTTGCGTTTGATGGTTTTACGCTTGCTGGCCGCGGCGATGAGGTTATTGTTGCTCTTCGCTTGACATTCAATTCGGCTCCAACGGTTCGCGAGTTCAATGGAGTGTTTTCGTCGTTCAACTTCTGCGCCGATCATATCCGCCATTATTCGTAGTGTTTCTGTGCTGTCTGCTGTCTGTAAAAAAATTGAGTTTGAACTTTTGGTTCCGTATTTACTAGTCGGTTCATTTTTCGTGATATATATACATATATACATATATATAATATAGCAGTTTTTACGTTATTACCCGCAATTTCACTAATAATTTACTGAGCACCTTGAAAACTTCCAGTAAGTTAGACGCCAGCTGCCTGACAAGCGGATGCCAATGTCTTCGAGATGTGCGAACAATTGCCGGTATCACCAGTTCGAGGACTCCGTCAGAAGGTTCTGTGACCAGTTGGACCCAATGTGGATTGTTCCATATCAGAATACAGCGTTCGGCTATTTGCATTTGAGGGTTTTCGATGTTTACTGCGATATGATGTAGGGTGACCTTAAAGATTACACGGCTATTAAATACAAGTAAATTAAGTATGTCCAACCTTCAAAGTGGCATAAACTTTTGTATCATAGGAAAGTTTTGCCTACGGATGCAAATAGCAGGTTTTAGTTTTCCCTGTCTGCCAGCTGAATTAATTATATATTCGCGACCGATTTCACTTTCTCAAACCGGCTATGGGGTGACGCTGTACTTTTGATGACATCCAGCACCGATCTTCATGGTCCGTCACCGTCTGGCTCCGTTCGTCACCTTCCGTTACCGTGCGGTATCGTACGTGAATTCCGTTACCGTGCGGTATCGTACGTGAATAACTCACGTACGATACTGCATGGTTGCGGACGGCGACGGACAGCGCCACGTGACAAGTATAACGCCTCCCTACCTAAATTTTTTCCGATATTCAAACGCCGAGGTATACTTAAATTCGAAATATGAAAATCAAACGATTTAAATTGTTTACTTACTCAAAGTTTGAATTTTTAACTAAAATCTAAGAGAACTTTCAGACAATACGATTTCAAAACTTGCTTCTAACGCTATCAACTGGTGTTTAGGGTTGCGCTATACTTTACTGTGCCGGACACCGCTATGCGGAGGTAACAAAGTATAGGCAAAATCAATTTGGTGAAGCGCGGTAGCGTGCATCGGCGTGCGGCGAGTATAGCGCAACCCTAAAAATATTACGTATATAGAGACTTTGGCCAATGTTACTTTTAGGGCCGTAACAGTAGATTAAGCGTATTCCTAAGTCTAAGCATATGCCTAAGCATTGCAAACGCGTATTCCTAAGCCTAAACCTTAGCCTACGCCTACGCCTACGCCTAAGCCTAGGCCTAAGTCTAAGCAAAAAATGTAGTCTAGAATGTAAGCCTACTCTTTTACAGACCCGCCAGAAACCTGGACGGCCCTAAAACTAACATGGGCCGAGAGTTGAATGAGTAAAAGCTAACAAAACTCAACGATTCGGCCAATGCAAAGAACAGGGGCGGAACAGTATTATAAACATATTCTTAAGCCTAAACCTAATCCTAAGCCTAAGCCTAAGCGTAAGAATGAGCATATTCCTAAACATAAGCCTAAGCCTAAGCCTAAGCCAAGCAGAAAAATTACTTCAAAGCTTTAGCTTTACTCGTTTCTAGTCCCACAGAAAAACGTTCCGCCCGTGATCTTTACATGGGCCAACGATTCAAATACCTGCTTGATAACTTCAAAATCATCAACAGTCACGTATGAAATATACTTTTCGAACAGCGACTGAAATGCGACTTGTTTTTTCGGATGTTGCGTTGGCCAGTAGATCAAAAGTGTTACGATCGCTTCTGATGCGAGCGTGGGTGATTTTTCAAGAAATTTACAAACACAAAACGTCAGTTCCGGAATGATCGCGAGACAGTAGCGGCATTGATGAAGCGGTAGGAGGACGCGTCAGAAAAATTCAATGTTTGTTCGTTTCAATGAAACCGCCATGCCGCTAATTATACAACCATAAAAATAATTAGTATATCACACGAAAAGGTAGGGCCAGGTGAGAGATTTGCCGAATTTTTCATCCGTTACATAGTATAAGCATATTCCTAATCCTAAGCCTAAGCCTAAGCGTAGGGGAATGAGCTCATAGTCGAAATCGTTGGTTTAAACCAGGGTTGTTTATTCCGGAAAAAAATTATGACCGGAAACAAATTAGATTTTTTTTCGATTTTTTTGCGGAAGAAATGGAAAAAATGGAAAAAATTGATTTTTTGTCTGAGTGATCGGTTACCCCACCCTTAGCCGTCGTTTGCACAAAAATGCGTTAATTTGAAAGTTTTTTGCATATTTGAGCTTCTGATGAAATCCCTCTGATCACTCCACGCCCAAATCTGAATTTTTGAAAAACTCGATTTTTCAGGTCAGAAGTTGAATCCCCTGGGACCCAAATA